>JAPKLW010006434.1:0-14734 GCA_026898455.1 Plectranthus barbatus | reverse complement strand
GGAATATGGTATCCCAGGAATGATGAGCTTACACTCATTGGATATTCAGATTCAGACTTCGCTGGATGCCGTATTGACCGAAAGAGTACCAGTGGTACGTGTCAGTTTCTAGGACACAAGCTAATCAGTTGGTTTAGCAAGAAGCAGCACTCAGTTGCTACATCTACCACTGAAGCTGAATATGTTGCCGCTGCCAGTTGCTGTGCTCAAATTATTTGGATCAAGCAACAACTGGAGGACTATGAAGTGGACACTGGCTGTGTTCCGATCTATTGCGACAACAACAGCGCTATGTGCATCACGAAGAATCCGGTTCACCATTCTAGAACCAAGCACATAGATATTCGACATCACTTCATACGTGATCATGTCGAGAAGAAGGATGTCAGCGTGGACTACATCAGAACTGAAGATCAATTGGCTGACATCTTCACCAAGCCACTACCAGAAGCAAGATTCAAGGAGTTGTGCATCAAACTCGGTCTTCTAGAGATTGATGCGAGCCCAAGTGTTGAGGAAGAATGAGTCCCAGCTCTCATTCTGTTCTTAGTCTTCAGGAGGATGCTGATTACGACTAAGTCCAAGCTCTTAATTGTTCTCATTCGAGTGGCATCTCTAGCTCACTTATGGTTACTACTGGTGGAACTCATCCCTTAATTGTCTAAGGAAATGAGTCCCAGCTCTCATTTCAATTTGCCAGCATAAACCATCAGTTCAAGCGAAATTGGGTCCCAGCTCCCAATTTCAAGCGATGATAAGAAGTGGATTTCTTGAAGAGAAGATGACGCGGAATATAATTGAGTCCAAGCTCTCAATTTTCTTATCCTTTGAGTTGTCAGCAGACAACTGGCGATTTCCAACGACTGACTCGGGTGCCAGTCGTAAGCACTAGTTGTCAACTGGTAAGGAGGCCATGCTGACAGGGGGAAGTATTCAACTGGCATATAACTGTTGACCAGTTATACTACTGATGACCAGTTGAGTCCAAGAGTCTTGCCAGCTGTATCAGAAAAGGCGGGATTGTTCAAATCCGACTTGCGTGTACAGCCCTCAGAATTTAATGCGGCATTTAATGCCACATTTAATGTGCACAGTGTCTGCGCAGTCCGACGCTTGAGTGCCACCAATCGATGCGTGCCACGTCAGCCCCACCAGGCGAGCTCCTACCTGAGGAAACATTTGAACACCTGCTGGTGATGGGTGCTGACGAAGACATTATGTCTATCGTGGATCAGTACCAGGAGAAAGAGGAAGCTCCTGGTGGAGGTGAGGACGTCCCACTGGCTGCGCAAGGGGAAGCCAGTGGAAGAGCAGCGGAAGACCCACTGGCCGCGCAAGGGGGTGCCAGTGGAGGAGAAGAAGAGCGGGCGACCACCCCGGTACAACTGGCGAGCTTCTCGGATGTCAGCTCTGAATCCGAGGATGAAGAGGAACCAAGGGCTGAGGAGCCAGAGCAGGAGCCAGCTACGGAGGTGGTTCATCACTCAATGGTGCAGAGGATGGAGCCAAGGGATCTGTTCCCAGACATTGATGATAAGGCTCATCATCCTGCCAGTCGCCCCCGATCCACAGATGCCTCGAAATCAACTTCCGGGCGACCAGCAGCATTCCCTACACCACTAGTTAGGCGTGCACGAACTGAACGGCGCCCTTATATGCTCTGCATCCAAGAGCATCAACTGGTTGATGAGGATACCTTCCAGGCTCGAGTAACAGGGGTGCACCGGTGGGAGCAGCGCGGGGAGATGGCTTTTTATAATTCAAGAGTGCCAGAGCCATCTGCATTCAACATCATACCCTTCAGCGGACTCCCCCACCAGTCGGTATATGCCTCCAGGATCTCTGACTGGTGCCTGCCCCTGCAGCCAGTGGAATATTACAACTCCACTCTCTATGAGTATGCTGAGAACATCACGGTGGAGGTGGAAAATGCCGTCAATGATGAGATGATATCCAGCTACCGTAGGCTCTGGAGAGTGGATCCGGAACTATGTCTGGAGTTCCGGAGGTGGCGAATTTTTGATAGATGCCAGCGCCTGCTGACTGTGGAGAAGCGGGCGGTTCTCTATGCCAGGCTGGGTCTTGGCTACTGGAGAGCGGAGGAGGAGTGGGCTAATGCTTTCATGGGCATAGATCCTGAGTGCCCCCAGCAGCTGTCTACAAGGAGGATCCAGCGCCGCTTGCTGAAGATTGCAGAGTATAGGCAGCTGACTGGAAGCTCCGGCCTCCCGCCACGGAAAAAGGTCAAGTTACCTTTCCTCCAGTTCCGAGTCACCAGTCGGGGGTACCAGCTGACGTACGCGCTCCGACACCTCAAAGTACTGGTTACCCTCCCGAGGATCCCTCCCTACCATGCTATCCTGTTCGACATGGCTGCCTGCGCCTTGCTGGTAGACCACATTGTGGAGGAGGATCCTTCCAGTGGTTTGTGGCTGACCCTTGCCGTCCCTCCTGTTCCTATTGTCTCGGGCGATCTCGTCCCTGATCATATGGACTGGCAAGTGGTGGATTTCACAGCCCCACCCGTTTTTGACGAAGTCCAGCCAGCTCCAGCTGCGGTGCCAGTAGCAGAGCCAGCAGCTGCTGTATCAGCCGAGGAGTCAGCAGCAGCTGATGCACCAGTCTTGGAGCCAGCAGCAGTACCAGCGGAGGAGCCAGCCCCGATGGAAATATCAACTGCATCTGAACCAGTGGCAGCTCCTTCCGTAACTGATGTACCTTCATCTTCCCTTGAACTATCAGCACAGCCGATCTCCGAGATCCATCCCCCTGCGCAGCTTCTTGCAATCATTGATGCCAGGATGGACCAGCGCTTCGCCAGCTTCCAAACCGAGATGACTCAACAAATGGAGTCATTCACCGCTGGAGTGTCCTCCTTTTTGGCGCGGATCCAAGAGGGGGAAAGTGCGCGAGCACGAGCTGAGGCTGAGAGAGCCCGTCTTGCTGAGGAGGAGAGGAGGATAGCTGCTGAGGAAAGGGAGAAGAGCAGACAAGATATGGCAGTGCTCACTGAGATCCTGAGGTCCTTAACCAGCAGAACTCAATCACCAGGATCATCTTCTCAGCCATAGTCTAGCTTCTTCATTTTGTTGTAAGTGTTTATATCTCTAGACTAGTCAGTTTTCTATCCTGTACTTGTAACTGCAACATATTAAATGGATTGATTACTGACAAGTTGATGACAATTCCTCATTGTCCAACAAATTGTCTAAGTATTTACTTACCAGCTGAACTTACACTTCCAGTGTAATCAGCACCAGCACTCGTATCACACACTTTAAATTTTTTGCTCTGATATCAATTCTCATATTTTAAACGAGCAATATCCCTCTTTGTTTGAGGGGGAAGATTTTAGTTAGAGCTGATGTGAGGAAGTGGTTTCATGGGTTTAGATCTGATAGGCTTATTTTGTAAAACCCTGAAATACTTTGTAACTTTCCTCATCAGCTGAGTGCTCGCTGGTTAGGCTTTGATCGCACCAAAAAGGGGGAAATTGTTGGGAAATTTGGCTAAGTTTCCTTTCCCCAGTAGCTATTTGTTTAGATTCTAGTTTGGTGTTTTGGTGGATCAAATCCTAAGTCCTACCAGCGTCAGTTTGTCTCTAGAATAGCTCTAGTCTCAAATGTAAAGTCCTGTTTAGGTCTTTTGAGTTGTAAGTCGCAGCTGATAAAGACTCATGCTGACTACTGTTCACCAGCATGAGATGTACTTACCAGTTGAGAGAAGTCTCACCAGCAAGCGACTGACAAGACTCGTGCTGACACTGTTCATCAGCATGAGAAGAGCTCACGACTGGCTACTGTTCACCAGTTGGGAAGGATTTCACCAGCAGGCTGCTGACAAACCCTACCAGCAGAATAGGTGTTCTCACTGACACTGTTCACCAGCGGTGAAGCCACCAGTCATGGGAGATTCCAAGAGTTAACATCAGACAATTTGGTAGACTTAGATTGTGCCAACGCAAGTCACCAGCAGAGACTGCCAGCACAAGATCACCAGCATGTTCTACCAGTCGGATGTTACCAGCAGAATTCAAGATTCGCTCTCCCATAGTCTTAGAGACAAAAAGAAGATTCGTCTGAGGAATAAACTGACAAAGTATGACTTTTAAGGGAGGATACCTTAAAGTCTATCAGTTCAAGACACCAGTTCCGATTCCTCGTACTGACGAATAGTGCCGTTCTGACATAAAGAGATCAATGTCAGATAAAGTGGACAAAAGCAAGGCGCTTTCCGGAAATTCCTACCTGCCTCCGTCAGAAGGACATGCGACGACAGAGACCTTTTCCGGATGAGTCCAAACGGCTAGAAATTTGAATGGGATCCTGCGTCTATAAATAGGTCGGAACTACCAACATTTAAGATGCTTGCACGCTTGCTTCATCAACATTCAATACACTTCTCACTCACTCAACTACCGAAAGTCAGAAACTTTATTGCAAGCAAGCAGAACTCTTTCGAGGCCTCTCTAAAGGCTATCCGTGTGTTGATTTATTCAAACACGAGACTTCAAGCTTCCAGCTTGTAAGTTATTGATCTCTTTGGTGTTCTTTCTCTTCCGAGGAAGTTCACAGCAGCTCTTGTGCCAGCCAGCACCTGAGTTATTACGGGCTTTTTACCGTATTGAGAAGACACGTTCTTGGGAGAACTAAACACCCAGTGAAGCTGTGGAGGTTGAAGTGACGTGCTCGCACTCCACCAGCTGATCAGAGTTGAAGAAGGACAAGGCCGGGAGCGGTTGATCTAGTGAACTGGTGGACGAGGCATTCACCAGCTAGAGATAGATCGTAGGACGCTTGTACCCGATTACTCTTAGTAAAATTTCCAGTGCTACGACTGGAGAGTGGACGTAGATCAGTTGATCGAACCACTATAAATCCTTTGTCTTTTATCAGCTTTCTGCATTTCATACTGATTTAAAACCCAGCACACAACTGCTGGTGTATATCTGAAAACTGATATAACTGTGCAAACAAGGCCGAAAACATTCTAAGTCTTGAGCTATCAGCTGACGAGCCAGTCGCCAGTCAGCTGAGTACTCAGAGTGCCAGTTGACTTACCAGCTGACAAGGTCCCAGTCAGCTGAGTAACCAGCAGAGCGTAAGAAACGATTTAACACATTTTCCGCTGCCAAGTTATACCCTGATAATCCGGGACCAACAGGGGTTTGTATTTAGCCTCTACATATTCCCCACAACACCTTAAGTAATGAAGTCAGTTAGATATTTGTCCCTATTACTCTCTTGTATATAACAAATAGTCCAACCTTAACTTGCCGCAGAAATGGTGGCACTTGGAAGTTCTAAAGTTCATTCAGGTCTCACAAGCTTTCTCAATTCTACAAGTCAGGGTGCTCCAACATCTCAATCAAAAGAAAATATCAACTTAGATGTCCAGATGTTACAAAAAGATAGGAACAATCTTTGCAGTTTACCTGAATGGAGAGATGTTTGTCCACTTCGTTTGTTTCAGAGATTCACAGAGTAGTCGTGGAAATCCTTTCGATCTCGTTTCTAATGAAAGTAAAGTATTCTGTAAATTATTTTTGGGATGACAGCATATAAATTATAACATGTGAAAGTTGAAGGTGAATTCCATAAACAGGATGATCCAACTCACAAAATGAGTTTGCTAACACTGGATCAACTAATTCGTACATTGAATCAATATTCCGAAATCAAATAGACAACGAATGGAAGAGAGACAAAATGAGTTTACGATAGCTTATTTCTTCTTGCCGGCCTTACCCTGTTTTCTTCTTACCACTTCATCCGCATATTTCACAGAAGAAGAACGTTGGGACGTGAATGAAATCGATTTTTGTTTTTGTGGAAAAATTTTATCGAAATCTTAATTTGCTATACAAAAGATATAAATAAAATTTGTTTCCATGATTTTCGATGATTCTGTTTCTGAAGGTGAAATAAATTTTAATATTTATATTTATTCATATTTTCCATCTCATAAATCAGGGAAAACAGTTACACAAACGTAACCAACGTTTATGTATATTTTGAATCTGTTAATTAATTATGACACATGTCAATAATCTATTGGTGTACATTATGTAAATACATATATAAATAATATGTAATAATATATATAAATAATAAAAATATTATATATCTAATAAAAGAAAAAATATATTGGGGTACAAGTATACCCCAAGCTTGTACATGCATCTGCCTCAGGATTGTGGGTAATTTTGTATTAAATATATATATCTAATTAAAGGCATTAAAAAATGAATATAAGTAAAGAAATATATAATTTTTTTATATTTGGAAGAATTGCCATAAATACAAGGGTCTCAATAAATTATAGATCTAGGGAGTTTTATGCATGTATTATGAGATACCTAAATCTGATAAAATAAGGAAAACAAGATAAATTTAAAAAATTTGTATGTATCTATTGTAATATTCTTTAGAATATATTTTAACCTTGATAAAATTTACTTTTCATGGGCCTCAACTATAATCCGGACACAACATTAGGGCTTAATTGTTTTTAGAAAGTTTAATTACCCTCAATTAAGGGTCTAATAAATTTTTGAACTTCAAAATATTCAATAAAAATTCTTGATAATAAATGAATTAAACGAAACATTACTCAGTTTGACTATACCCTAATTATTATATAAATTAGTCAATAGTCATCGACAAATAACAAAATATAATAATACATTAATTAGACATGTCTATAGTGCTTTTGTAGTACGATTTCATGTTGAAATAGAGCCGTGCCCCGTAATAGTAATTTGTATGAGTCAATGACTGGTATATAAGATAGATATTTTCAAAATCTAATGAAAATCGTGTCCAGATTTTTTTTTTAGTTTTTTCTGACATGCGCTTTTTCGCTCTATCAAATCAGTTATATTTTTTTTTAAGGTAACTCATAAAAATCATAGATATAGTAAAATCTTTATTTGGTTAATCCGTTACTAATTATTCACTCATATAATCATACATGTAAAAGATTTATTCAATACTGTCAATCTATTAAATACTTATGATATCATAAATTGAATTTTCCTATACACAATTATAAATCAAATTTGGTATTTATGATTATCCAATCCCCACACTTTTCTCTTTGTATATTATTTTTCTATTTAAGCCTCCAGCCACGTCTGGTACGGTATGAAAAGAAAAGAAACTCTCTCAACTCTCATCTCAAATTTGAGAATCTCAGCCTCTCTTCTTCTACAATTTCTCCAACAGTAAGTGTCATTACTTCCTAAATTACTAGTTTTCTAGATTTTAATCTGATTGTTCGATAAAAAATTCATGTTAGAGCTCTGGATTATACTCTACTTTTGTGATTAAAATTTGAAAATATGCACCAATCTTCGATTTTACTAGTCGGGTTATTATTGGATATATTATTTAAATTGGTATACAATTCTTGAACGAGTCTCTTACGAGAATGTGTTGGACTTCTACAATAGAAATAGTTATTTTATCTACACCATCCATAAGTTTTTAATATATAGATGAATTTTACTACTTAATATATAAATCTGTATTGTTGGATTCGTCGTGTTTTCTTCTATTAAAGAAGTTATTTAATTTGAATCCTATTCTAGGCGCACAAGAAAAACAGTTCGACTCGGTTTGAGCATATTTAATCCAATAATATAACTATTTTTACAACATTAGTTATATTTTGTGTTGTAGGGCAAATGGCAAATCCACCACCTCCAGTAATTTTGAATGGACTAAATTACCCCGAGTGGAAGGTGAAGATGGAGCATTACATCAAAGCAGAATTTGGCATGGATGTCTGGGTATCAATCCAGAGAGGATGGAGTCCTCCTCTCCCAAAGTGGGAGGATGAGGACTCCGACATGGACCGGGACCCAGACCCATCCTCAGACCCGTGTATGAAACCCTTGACCCATTGGACACACAGCGAACGCATGGAGTGCGAGCAGAATTCGACGGCCCTGAATGTTATCTTCTGCTCAGTTGAGCTGCAGCAGTTCAAGGGGATTGCATTCTGTGCATCGGCCAAAGAAGCATGGGAGAAGCTGCAGGCAACGTACGAGAAAACCGGGAAGCTGCGAGACGAGGAGCTGGATGATCTGCAGCTGAGATTCTGCAAGTTGGAGATGGATGAGAATGAGAGCGTCTCGGCCTTCTATGAGAGGGTGATCGACATTGCGTACGAAGCGGGCACGTTGGGGATACGATTTGATGATGAAATGCTGGTGAGTAAAGTTGCAGACTCTGTGCCGGCGAGGTATCATCCGGTTGTTTCCGCCGTCAAGCAGCGGATGAATGTTACACTGGGGGAATTGATCGGCGAGCTGAGGGCTTATGACAAAAAAGTTTCGAGGTCTTCTGGTTTGAAGAAGTTCTAGTTTGTTTATTTTATTGTTTGAACTTCTTTCTAATTTTTTGGGGATCAGTTGTAGTTTGTTTTATTTTGGTTTCATGCGGTAGACTTAGAAGCCTTAGTTTCATAGACTAAATTTATTTTTTTTTACTTATTTGAAAAAGCTTACTAGATAATATTTGAAAAATTAGGAATTTTATCCCAAAAAACTTGACTTTTTGGAAATTAAATTCTAAGTTTTATAATTTAGGAGATTTTATCTCACTATTAAATTCTATCTTGTAATTTTATTCCACAAACATACACTATTATTTTTTGCTGAATCCTACGATTATGTTCCACATGATATGGCGTAAATGTGTATTTGTTTAATTGGAAAAATAAAATAAAAAAGTTAATATCCTAAATAGTCCCTGCATTTGCCCCTCATGCTGCCTTATTCTTCTCGTCGCCCCGCGGTTGAAGCCGTCTCCACCAAGCAGCGACAGCACTAGCCGCCTACTACAGCAACTTATTTTGATAATTTGAACTTATTTATACGAAAAAATATTTTCTTCAAAAAAAAAAAAAAAAAAAAAAAGCATGATGGGTGCATTCACCCTCACCGACGTTACAGGACCCTGATTACCGCCGGATTCCGAATCAACTCTGATTGAGTTGATTTCCTCGTTCCAGCGTAGCAGCAGATCTTCCTTCTCTAGACAGCTCCACAGCCTTGAACGGAACAGCAGCGGCGCTTGATTCTCCGAACAGCAGCAGCTCCTCGCGGTGTGGTGTTGCGCCTGCTCCGTCGCCTTCTCTTTCGTCGGACTTGTTGGCTCAGCACTCACCTTAGTGTGCTGACTCTGCCCTACCACGGCCACAAGGAAAGAGGATGGGTTGCAGGCCTAAAACTACACTCACAGCACTCAATCTTCACAAAGGGACTGGAGGATGATCACTCAAGAACTCCGGTGAACTCACGAAGAAACACTCGAATCACGGAGAGAGAGGGAGAGGATCGTAGAGAGAGAGAGTGAAGAGTGCGGCTAGGGTTCAGAATGAATGTGTGTAGAGATTAGGGTTCCCAATCTATTTATCCATTGGGCCAAGTCTAACAATATTCAGTTGGGCCAAAGTAACAAACCTACAACTAATTTCCAATCTATAAACCGAACCCACAACAAATTACGACTGGGATATAGGATCGGGCCTACCCTCCAACATTCTCCACCTTAGGCTCGATGGTTTGCAGAGACATTAGCACTTATTTGGTGGTCATCATAGTCGGTGCCTCGCATGATTCATGTACGAGGACTTTCGGGGCTAAGGAGTAGGCACACCACCACACAAGGACAGTACCTACAACACAGAAAAGCAAAACACAAAGTTTAGCTCAAAAAGGAACACAAAGTTCATAAATACCAAGAATTAATTAATGTTGAAACGTATCATCAAGGATCAGCCAGTGTCAAAATTCAAGATGTTTTGACACGAAGTAAATTTCTCAACAGACAGACACTTAGTACCCATGTCTGCAGGATTAAATTGAGTAGCTATCTTTTCTAAAGAAATTAAATCCTTTTCAACTATGTCATGAATGAAATGAAACCTAACATCTATATGTTTAGTTCTATCATGAAAAACAGGGTTTTTACATAGTTGAATAGCAGATTGAGAGTCTGAAAAAATAGTGGGTATATCCTTCAAATAACCTATTTCAGACAGCAGACCCTTCAACCATAAAGCTTCCTTAATAGCATCAGTTATAACAATGTACTCAGATTCAGTGATGGATAAAGCAACTATATGTTGTAATTGTGATTTCCAACTAATGCATGAGCCACATAGGGTGAAAATATAAGAAGTAGTTGATTTCCTATTGTCTCTATCATTAGCATAATTTGAATCCACATAACCAACCAGTTTTACACCACTCGAACACTTAGCAAATCTCAAACCAACATGATTGGAATATTTAAGAAATCTGAGTAACCATTTTAAAGCTTCCCAGTGGGGCTTACCAGGATTTGCCATGTACCTGCTGTAGGGTTTGAGTCTACGACGAGCAATATTAATTTCCATTAAACTTGCCAAGGATCGTTCTTAGGATACCAGGAATAAATTACAATTAAATGAACCATGCGAAAGCCTATGCATGCTCCTACAAATTAAATTGCATAGGATGGATTAGAGATTATACCTTGTTTCACCGTTTGATCCACAGGGCAGATCGGAGAATGATAACGGTGAAACCCTATTCAGATCTGAAGCGGAATATGGAACAACCTTCGAATCTTTCTTCTTGTTCCTACAGATCTGATCTTCTGATCTGTGTCCCTTGCTCCTTGGAAATCTGGTGAGGATTATTCTACCAAGTTAGATCCGAGCTCCGGAGAAGTCGATCAATCTCCTCCCTCGTAGATCCAGCCGTCGCCCCTCTCTCTCTGTCTGTTATGAAACCCTAGTTTCTCAACTGACGGCTACTGAAAAGTGTATACACCAAAATTGTGTTGATCCAATAGAGAGGGGGGTATTTATAGTGTTAGGGTTTATGAAACCCTAACCCTAATGGGCTGAGAGCAGTTAATGGGCCAGACCAGGGATCAGATGCAAATAATAAAGTGGGCCCTCTTTTATTAATTAATTCTCTCATGTCCAACCCAGAACATTAATTAATTAATAAAGTATTGTTTTAACCTTCACCACGGTAACAATACTGACTCGCCCCTTTATTACCACGTTATTAGGAACGGGTTGCACCAAACTAACTTGATCCACATATTTAAGGTTTCAGACATTCATTAATTAATTTGGCTTATGACAATCAGCCACAATTAATTAATTTCTTATTTCCTGAATAACACCACTCACCTTTTATCACTTATGCCTGAATTAAATAATTCAACCTGCAGGGTTTAGCATAATGAACCTTTGTGAGCTCATCAGGGAATGTCACCATCCTGAACGGATATGTTACCATACATCCAGACTAAGCAGACCCTACACAAATTGCCAACACCCAAAATACGGGTATAAGGGTACATGTAAGACCCGCCACCATGGTAAATCAAAGTGCGGTCAATCTGTGTGTGCCCCTTATCCTTCAGTACGATTTAAGATCACAGAAAGTATGTTAGGGATCTGGCTCGTTCATATGTCAATGAGAACGGCGCATCCCACTGTTGATCCCATCAATACATAAATATGTACCGACACATCAAGTAGCCAGGATAAGCCCACTTATGAACTGATGTGCCGCAGCTTAAACCGACAGCTTATCCAGGGACCGTCTCAGCTGTGATACTGTTTATATCTCGCTAGGTCAAACGAGCCATATGATCCTGCTGTGGTCACACCACATGGCCATCCCTATCGGCGAGATAATAGGATATTATAGTTCGTCGTATGATTGTTCCATCAGACAGCGAGCATTGTTGCGGATACATACATGAATACCAGTGTACGAAACACTTAATCATATATGCTTTCAGTATACAATCCCAACAATCTCCCACTTATACTTAAAGCATAATACCATTGCTTTTAACAAAGTATTAAGTGTGTCTATTCATGCCAATCACTCCCACTGTACACTCATCACCTCTGGTTACGATTTCTCGTATGATGTGATACAACATGTCCTATGTGTTTCATTACCTTGTGAGTCTTGGGTCCTCTTGAGTTTGTCACTGCACCAATATATATCACAACTACTTGTGATTTTCTTAGGCAAACTCAGAACGCACACCTCTGGAGGATGGTGTCGGAGTTATACTGCTTCTTACGAAGTCTATGAAGCTGACTAGGGTTCAGCCTTCATACTGGAATCTTCAACACACTTCTGTGTTTGATTCCTATAACTCCTCCTCCAAGGCCCAACACATAGTTAGAGGTAGATTCCCTTTCCTTATGATCCTCCTGGATATCCGATGCCATTCAACTCACAAGGCTCATTCGTAAACCAATGTGCCTATCCAGAGTTGAACTGATATCTGTCTAATATGCTTATAGCATTGCAGATATTTGAATTCGTTCATCTGCACTATAGAAAGACAACAATCTTTCTTGCTATGAACGACTCACCACAGAATCAATTTAAGCGACTTGAGATACTTGAACATTCTTTTCTCGTGTCAACACAAGACTTTAATTCAAAAGATGTTCCATAATCTCATAAGTCCTACTTCTGAAACTGTTCGGATAACCATCCTTTATGCCTGACAGCATTTCCACACCGTTTCCGTATGTGTAAATACTATCTGCATAATGTGCAAGGAAAACCACGCTTTCGCTGACACATACTCTGATTCATGCAACTCTCATTCTCGATGGACAATATCGAAATGTCTGTTACATAATCTTGAAGCACGGTTAAGTTCATACTTGAACTACTTTGGCTTCGAGACATGATGCTTTGCACATAACTTATCTGGTTGTTGCATACAGATGTCGTCACCTCTCTCAAGGTACCCGTTTATAAAATACGGATGACGTTATCTATCTTCCAGATATTTAGATTCATATGTGCTGTTATGGTTAAAAGAATTCGAATGGGTTTAATAATTGCAACCAGTGAGAAAGTCTTGTTGTGAAACATACCTTACTCACTAACCTAGACATCGAATATACTAAGTTACCATTCAAGCATTTTACTTGTATATCAATCAGTTGCCTATAGCTGGTAAGCTATCTGGCAATCACTGATCCTGATACACAACCATAACCTTTACCGACTCATTTCTGAATCCATGACTTGACGTCATTAAACTGCATCGTTTGTCTTAATAGCTTCGTTGCGCTTTAAGGGATAAGTACAATACTGTTCGTAAAGCTGGAAACAAGTCGAGGGACTGTTTCCACGAACCAGTACTATTAAGCCTGTTAAGGCAACCTCCCACTGCAACGACGCTCCTTTTATGTTGTCAGTTAATGATGCATTAACTTGTGGTTTACTACCTTACACAGGTGACCGTGCAATTGGTACCATACCTGCCAAGGTATGCTCAATCTGCCACGGGGTATTTCCTTATGGATTTGGATTGTCTTCTCTTAAAAAATTAGAAAACAATCTTTCATTTGGATTCATGGTTTTATCCTATACAACTTGCTTGTAATTAGGATATATAAAACCAACATCTTTTTCGTTTACTTGGAATAGCCCACAAACAGTACTAGCTTAAACCTTTCTTCTATCGAATCAGTCTCTTATATCAGCTTAGCAGCCGACTTACCTATCATTGCCCTTTGACTGAGTCAAGGTCTGTTAGGGTACTTAGAACTGATTTAGAAGACGCCAGTTTAAACGATATACAACTGTTTTGGCGCTCTTCCTAAAACGAAAGATTTAGGCAATATCTGGTATAACTTGTTAACATTTAAAGATCTTTATTTCGTTCTACCTACACCATCTCAGTCGAGAGATATCAGGTGTAGTTAACTTGAGATGTAATCTCTTTGCTCTGCCAGATACTGTAAAGCACATCACTTAAGATACATCATTATGGACAAACCATAATGTTTTTACGGTCTTGTTTAACTTATTCTCTACCTTAGTCTTGAACGCTCTTGATTAAAGCAAGAGACTAAGACTTGCAGTGAACCAGATAAACATACCAAATCTTAAATGACTACAGTATCAATGCTCATTAAGGCAACTGCAGAAGTAGACTCAAACCACTAACCAGAGCAAAACACGAAATAACTTATAGAGATATAACTGCCTAATTAAGGCCTGATTACAATCAATGTACTTCTAAGTAGTTGCCATAAGTACCATTCTTAGGAATACTTGGATAGAATCCATAACTCCACGAACTACTTAAGACTACTTAGACTGATGTAACCAATCTCTATACAGATTCTTTAAATTATACCTTAGAACACTGACAGTTTATGCAATCAAGTAATGAAGAGATAATCATCCATAAATAGAAACACTGTCATTTATTCATGATAGAAAAGATTCTATCAAAATGACTAAGAATCCAAAAACATGGATGAAAAACTGTTTATCAAAACAAAACAATGTATCTCTTCTTAAAACTTGAACTAAACCAAAGTTTTCAGCATAAACTAGAGGCAGAAACTCCAATAGCTTGAGAGTAGTCTCGAGCATCTTCCTTTGGAGTTGGCAATCCGTCATCTTCAAGCATTGTCACCAGCTTGATTCTCTGCACAAACGCAGCCATAATGTTGGTCCCGGATTATCAGGGTATAACTTGGCAGCGGAAACTGTGTTAATTCGTTTCTTGCGCTCTGCTGGTTACTCAGCTGACTGGGACCTTGTCAGCTGGTAAGTCAACTAGCACTCTGAGTACTCAGCTGACTGGCGACTGGCTTGTCAGCTGATAGCTCAAGACTTGGAATGTTTTTAGCCTTGTTTGCACAGTTATATCAGTTTTCAGATATA
>JAPKLW010006433.1:0-17399 GCA_026898455.1 Plectranthus barbatus | reverse complement strand
GGGCAGCTTCGGGATATTCATCTTGCGTACCTGAGCTAAACAACAGACAGACAAAGTAGAGTGAAAGGAAACTTGGATCTCGGTCCTAAGCGACTCAGTGTACGACCAGTCTAGAAAGACCGACCGCGCCTGATACCACTTGTTGGTCCCGGTTGTTCAGAGTATAAAATGTTACGCAGCGGAAATAATGTTAAGTGTTTTCTTGCACGCTACTTACACACAGCTGACAACTGGCAACTGGTCAGCTGGTGCTGGTTACTCAGTACACAGCTGACAACTGAGACCTGTCAGCTGGACGAGCCTCAGCCTCAAAATTGGGGAAAAGATCCCTTGGCTCCATCCGCTGCACCCTGGAGTGATGTACCACTGGTGAGGATTCTTCTTCGGGAATGATTATGACTGGCGCAGCTGGAGCAGCTGGCTCCTCACCAGTAGTCTCCATTGCAACTTCTTCCTCCTCAGCTGGGGCAGCTGGTTCCTCGTCCCTTAGCATCTCTACATCATCAGAATCTGAGCTTACATCTGAGAAACTCGCCAGTTTTTCCGGGGTGGTCGCCCGGACAACAACTCCTCCACTGGCACCCCCTTGCGCGGCCAGTGGGACTTGAACCACATCCTCTTCTGGTTGATAACTTTCAACCAGGGAAAACACGTCCTCCGATCCCATGTCCAACAGGTGCGTAAAAGATTCATCTGGTAGGATCTGGCCCTGAGCTAGTGCTGGTGGAACAGCACTTGAAGTCTGGGCAACAGCCCATTTGCCCTTGGCAACTTGTTGCTTTTGCTCCGCCAGCTGCGCCTGACGACGGGATTCGTGCTCAGCCTTTATCCTAGCAAAGGCTTCATCGCGGGCTGCCAGCTCAGCCTCCCTCTTTCGCTGGTCGGCCAAGGCCTTCAGCCTTGCCTGAGCCTGCTTCTTTTTGACAATGGAAGCTGTTCGTTCCTTCGCAGCTTGCTCAGCCAGCTTCTGAGCCTTCGTCTTGATTCTCTTCCTTTTCCTGGTCATTCTATCTATCGTCTCCTCCTCAGTCAGTCCAAGGATAGACTTCTTGACTGGTATAGATATCTTCTTTGATTCTGGAGCATAAAGGACAGCTGGCTGGGGCTGCTGGGACTGGTGCAACTTGGGCTTCTTCTTAGGAGGTGTCCTGGTGACTGGCACCTGAGCTGATGACGCAGTCACTGCTTGCTCCATCTCGAGAAATGAGGATTCCACCTCATACTTCCTCTTCATTTCTGCCTTCGCCTCAGCTGTCAGCGGAAGAGCTACAGCTGGCACGGCCTCATCTACTGGTTCTGACTCCTCCTCAGAAACTTGGTCAGCAGGGTCCACAGCCTTCTTTCCTCTCAGCCGTTGAGGCTTCTTGTAGTCTGGGCTAGGAAGTTTGACCCTGGTGACTGGGATAAAGTCGGACCCGACCAGTTGCTCCCCTTGGTCGATTCGGTCCCCCATCTCCACCTCCAGAATGTGGCTGATTCGCAGGCCAAAAGACACTGCATGGAGGAACCTGCCGTCAGTCTTGACTGTGCAGTTCTTCTCCACATTCTCCAGCAGCCGGCCGAAAATGAACTCGGCCCAGTTTCCATATACGCCATCCACCAGCGCACACATAACGGAGAACTTCTTTAAGCTTAGTTCGGCATAGGAGCCGACCTCGCACTGGAGCATGCGCACCACAATGTCGCATACCATCTGCCAGTAATCGTCCATCTCTGACTTCTTCATGCCAGTCTTAAAGATAGTCACCCCCTCCTTCTTCCATTCAGTCCACCTCCACCTGAACTCCACCGTATCATCCTTGTAATACGTCGCCACCTCCTCACCAGTACTCCTCAGCCCAAAGAGGTTGGCTAGGTACTCTACGTCGATGGTGATCAGGTGTCCGAACACCGACGTGGTGAAGGATTTCCTGTCGTCAGCTATCACCGCGCGATCATAGAACTCGGCGACCATATGTGGGTGGAAGTTCCTGGGGGTTGCCGTTAAGTATGGTCGGAGCTGCTCATGGTCGATCATTTCCATGAGCTCCTCGCCGTAATTTTTCTCGGCCAGTTTGTCGTTCAAAATCTTCTCCTTCTGGACTTGGGCGGCTCTGATCTGGGAGTTAGAAAGGAGATGTTGGGTGGCCTTTTTGTTCAACTGAACAAGCTTGTTGAAAGGGTAGGTATAATCTATGTCTTCTTCTTTCACAATGCCAGTGAAGGTAGGCATGTGTGATTCGGCTAATGGTAAGTCTAGATCTAAAGACTCAGTGGAAGAGGATGATTTATCAGCAGCGGGGTTGGATGAAGATGCCATGTTTTCAGGGAATAAGTGTTCGGAAATTTTAAGGAAGATGAACGGAAAAAAATGTTCGAAAAATTTGAAGGAATGATAAGAGTTTTTCCGATCACGAATAACAGCTATTTATACTGGTGCCATGCTGGGATGGATGGACGAGATGAATTCGTCAAAAGTGAGGATCGACGGTCATCAGCAGGCACGATTCCCTGTAGCGACGTGCGTGGTCGTGCTGACGTGGGATGGTGCGTGTAGCTGACATGGCACACGCTGATTGGTCGCGAGATTGCTTTTGACTGCGCAGTCACTGTGCGCATTAAATGTGGCATTAAATGCCGCATTAAATTCAAAGATATGCACACGCAAGACCAATTTTAAACCTTTCCCGCCATTTCTGCGACAGCTGGCACGACTCTTGGACTTCAAGACAACGTCAGTTGAGAGCTGGGACTCAACTGGTCATCAGTAGTATACCTGGTCATCAGTAGTATACGCCAGTCGCATACTTCCCCCTGCCAGTATGGCCTTCTTACCAGTCGACAACTGATACTCACAACTGGTTCCCGTGTACTTAGACAAATTGAGAGCTAGGACTCAATTTTCACCAGTCGTTGATATATGACCAGTTGTCTGCTGACAACTTGAAAGATTGAAAGAGTTGAGAGCTTGGACTCAATTCATTCCGCATAATCTTCTCTTCACTTCTTCATCATTGCTTGGAATTGGGAGCTGGGACCCAATTTTACTTCGACTGATGGTGCATGACTGCTGGCAAATTTGAAATGAGAGCTGGGACTCATTTCCTTCGTTGTTTATGGAATATGTTCTGCCAGTAGATACCACCTGTGGTTTTGAGCCACCACTAAAGAAAACATGAAGACTAAGAGCTTGGACTTAGTCTTAATCAGCATCCTTCAGAAAATCAAGAACGGAATGAGACCTGGGACTCATTCTTCCTCAACACTAGGGCTCGCATCAATCTCCATAAGACCGAATTTGATGCACAACTCCTTGAATCTTGCTTCTGGCAAAGGTTTGGTGAAGATGTCAGCTAGTTGATCGTCGGTTCTGATGTACTATACGCTGATATCCTTCTTCTCGACATGATCACGTATGAAGTGATGTCGGATATCTATGTGCTTGGTCCTAGAGTGATGAACCGGATTCTTCGTTATGCACATAGCGCTGCTGTTGTCGCAATAGATGGGTACACAACCAGTGTCCACTTCATAGTCTTCCAGTTGTTGCTTGATCCAGAGAATTTGAGCACAGCAACTGGCAGCGGCAACATATTCAGCCTCAGTAGTAGATGTAGCAACTGAGTGTTGCTTCTTGCTAAACCAGCTGATTAGCTTGTGTCCTAGAAACTGACACGTACCACTGGTACTTTTTCTATCTATACGGCATCCAGCAAAATCTGAATCTGAATACCCAATGAGTGTAAGCTCATCATTCCTGGGGTACCATAAGCCAAGTGATTCAGTTCCTTTGAGGTATTTCACTATTCTCCTAGCAGCTTCCATGTGTGACTTCTTTGGATTGGCTTGAAATCTGGCACACACTCCGACTGAGTATGAAATGTCGGGTCTGCTGGCTGTCAGATAGAGAAGTGATCCAATAATACCTCTGTAGCTGGAAGGATCAACCGATTCTCCTTCTTCATCAAGAAAGATCTGGCAACTGGTGCTCATCGGTATTCTGAGAGCCTTAGTCTTCTCTGGGCAATATTTCTGAATTAGGTCCTTGGCATACTTCCTCTGATTAATAAAAATTCCATCAGCTGACTGCTGGACTTGGAGTCCTAGGAAGTATGTTAATTTGCCCATCATACTCATCTGGAATGAGTTCTGCATCAGTTGAGAAAACTTCTCACAGAGAGACATATTCTTTGACCCGAATATAATGTCATCGACATATATCTGCACTATTAGCATATCATCAGCATCCTTGATAAGGAAGAGAGTCCTGTCGATCTTCCCTTTCCGAAATCCATTACTGATTAGGAACTGTGATAGCGTCTCGTACCAAGCCCTGGGCGCCTGTTTCAATCCATACAGGGCCTTTCTCAGCTTGTACACTTTGGTGCCTACTTCAAAGCCTGGAGGTTGTTCGACATATACTTCCTCCTTTAGCTCGCCATTCAAGAAGGCGCTCTTCACGTCCATCTGGAATACCGTGAAACCTTGATACGCTGCATACGCAAGGAACAGCCATATCGCCTCCATTCTTGCAACTGGTGCGAAGGTCTCGTTGAAGTCGATGCCTTCACATTGCTTGTAACCTTTGGCGACTAAAGGAGCTTTGTTTCTGATTACAGTGCCATTCTCATCTCGCTTGTTCTTGAAAACCCACTTGGTGCCAATCACTGACTGATATGATGGTCTCTCTACCAAGTCCCAAATATTGTTGCGAGTGAATTCCGCAAGCTCTACTTGCATGGCATTAATCCAATCGGCAGATTCTAGCGCAACTCCTATGGAAGTAGGTTCCACTTGAGAAATAAAACAAGTCAGGAGCGCACTGCCATGTCGAGTCTGAACAGAACCTTCTGGATCACCGAGAATAGCATCGGATGGGTGATTTCTCAGCCATTTGGGAAGATGAGAATCTGCTGGCGTTGGTTCTTCTGTCCTGATGACTGGTGCTTCCTGAACTTCACCAGTCGGAGCTGCAATTGCAACTGGTGGTTGACCTTCACCAGTCGGAACAATCTCTTCGTTAGCTTCACTCTCTGACTGATCTCCTGATCCTTCTGCGATATCTACATCGTCAGCTGGTGCATCCACTCCAGCTGGTTCATCGTCTTCTTCTGGCTCAAAAATTCCTGACGGAATTCCCCCTGGATTATTGCCAGTTCCACTCAGGGAGATTGAGTGTAAGGTCTCAGCAAGGTCAATTGCATCACCGACCCTCCCGGATTGCTAATGGGCAACCGAGGATACTGGTTGTGAAGATGATCCAGTCATAGGTCTAGTCAAACCAGTTGGTTGAGCATTGGAAGAATTCCTGCCCAACTGATCAACGACATCATTGACCTCAGGAACATCTTCAGCCAGTTGTCGTAATGTCCTGCGCACTAAAGTAGCTTCATCAAAAACAACATTGCATGTTATTTCCACAAGTTTGGTGGTCTTGTTAAATACTCTATAGCCCTTGTGAGAGGGATGTCCATATCCGACAAAGACACCCTCATCAGCCTTAGGCAAAAAAGCATTTAACTTCGACTAACCATTATTATGGACATAACATGGTGAACCGAAAGCACGAAGATGATCTATAGAAGGCTTACGACCAAAATAAACTTCGTAGGGAGTTTTCTTGAGTCTGTCGTTGATCCCGCTTCTATTCTGAGTATAGCAGGCCGTCACCAACGCTTCTCCCCAAAAACTCTGTCCTAAGCCGGATTCTGCCAGCATGGACCGGACCGCTTCTTTCAGCATCCTGTTCCTACGTTCTGCCAGTCCATTCTGCTGCGGTTGCCTTGGTGCAGATCTTTCATGCTTAATGCCGGCTTCCACGCAAAAATCCATCAGCAGACTGTTGCAGAATTCCGTCCCATTGTCTGACCGTATCCGCTTTACCATAGCTTCTCTCTGTTTCTGTGCTTTGACAATCAAATCTGGAAGAATGATTTTCACTTCATCCTTGGTTCTGAGAAGCTTTACCCAGGTATAGCGCGAGTAGTCATCGACTACCACCAGCGAATAACGTCTTCCTCCAATGGTTTGAGGTGCTACAGGTCCAAAGAGATCCATATGTAGCAACTCGAGTACCCGGCTGGTACTGGGGCAGACTGGCGCCTGGTTCTTGAAGGACTTCTTTGTTTGTTTGCCCTGCTGGCATGCTTTGCAAATCCCTTCCTTCTTGAACGCTCCTTTGGGAAGTCCATCCACAAGATCATGCTTGGCCAGGTAGTTGATAGTTCTGAAATTCAGGTGACTCAACCTTTTGTGCCACAGCCAGTTTGTTTCCATAGAACTGGTGGCCAGGAAGCATGAATCTGTCCTTCCGCTTTGCCAGTCGACGGTATAAAGCCCTCCGTTCCGAATACCTCTCAGCTTGATCTCGCCAGTCTTCTCGTCCTTGATCTGGCACTCTGATTTATCAAATATAATTGTATATCCATTGTCGCACAGCTGACTAATACTCAGGAGGTTGTGCTTGAGATTTGTAACAAGGGATACATTTATGATTCTGACATCGTCCTTCTCGATGCAGCCCTTGCTAATAACTCTGCCCTTAGAGTTATCACCAAAAATAACTGGAGGTCCTTTGACCATGATAAGATCTGCAAACAAATCCTCTTCACCAGTCATGTGAGCTGAACACCCACTATCTAAGATCCACTCTCTCGACCTCTGAAGCTGTGTTGCATGATCCTGTACCTGCAAGAAAGATAAAGAATTTATTTAGGTCCCCGATCTTCTGCGGGTCCTGCAGGGTTAGATCGCTGAATGATTCCTTTCGGAATCCAGACTTTAGTGATTTTCAGCTTGGTTTTACCCTTGCTGATATCATCAGTAGCCTTTCCCTTCCTTTTGAAGTAATGCATGAGTTTGGTTTGGGAAGGTGTGGCTGTGTGTGTAACTCCTTTGGAAGTATTCTTCCGCTGAGAGTTTCGGAAATATTTTTCCGGTTGTGTGTGTTGCCTTCGTGGTCTCTGGAAGTGTGGACCACCATGGCTAGCCTTCACAGCCCTTTGAGAAAACTTGTGATTGGGCTCAGGCCTCTGATAGGTATTCCTCCTATCAGGTATTATCCTTCTCTCAGAGTTACTCTGAGATTTGGATCCCTTGTAAGTATGCTGGTGATTGGCATACTGACGAGGTTGTGTGTGAATTCCCTTGACAGCTGGTGCTGGCTGTCGGATTCCACTGGTAGCTGATGCTGACTTCATTGCCTTAGAATTATTCGGCTTAGTCTGCGTCTTAGGGTGTGCTGGCGTCCTGTCAGCAGAGGATTTTGCCAGTTGAGGTTTTTGTCGTGATGACTCACCTATGAATCTGGTCTTATTATTCCTGTGCTGATCAGCCATACGGGACTGACTGGAATTACCAACTGGTGCTGATGCATTTATCAGTTTGGCCTTACCCTTATCAGCTGTGAGTTCGGGTTGGTTTATGCTCAAATCCTTTTAGAATCCCAACCCGGATTTATCAGTAGGCTTTCTCCAATGAAGGAGAGCCTCTTCCAAATTCTTTGACCCTTTGTTCAAATGATTTATTTTATTGTCTTGCTCAAGGACAATCTTTTGAAAGGTATCTCTCTCAGTGTTTAAAATTTCAAAATTTTTGAGCAAATCTGAGTGAGTTTCTTTCAGAGTGGCTAACTCTACACCGAGTGACCTAGATTTTTCAATCTCATTGGTCAAAATAGAAATCTGATCTTTTAGCGAGGTGTTTTCGCTAGCCAAGATATTCTTTATTTCGTAAAATTTAAGAAATTCTTGCTGAAGAATATCTATGGTGACAACCTCTGAGTCGGAGCAATGCGACTCAGCATCGTCTAGGATGCGTGGAGACATGATGTGCAATGAGGGAACAAATTGTACCTGGTCGTCAGCAGCAAGTGCTTGTTCCCCCTCACTGTCAGCACATTCTTCATGTGCTTCCTCTCCGAAAGCTACCATCAGCGCCAGTAGCGCTTCCTCTTCTGACTCTTCATCTGACGCATACTCTCCATCATCATGGTCAGGTATATCAGGAACCTCTGTCCTTGTCAGCATGGCCTTAGCAACGGCCTTGGATGCACGCTCTTCAAAGAGCTTCTTCAGCCTTTCCCGCTCTTCTTTATCCACTTGTGGACATTCAAATTTAAGATGGTCAGGGGATTGGCACTGATAACACGTGCGGGGAGCTCTCTTGACGAACTTTCCATCAGAAGAGCTGAGAGAAACTCCCTGTTTCGCCTTGGCTTTCTCCAGAAGAACAACCAGTCTCTTCATTTGTTGCTCAAGATCTGCGATAGAGCTCTCGCTGCCTTTTGAGTTAGATCCCGATGGGGATGGGATCTCTTTCTGCTGGCTGTGCTGCCCAGCAGATCTGTCAGTATGAAAAGGCTTCTTGGGCTTCCATTTGAAATCCCTCTTGACGAAGTAGGCTTCGTCATGTGTTTTGATGCTGGGAGATCCAACGGTCCGAATGGCTTCATTTTTGTTCACCATTTGGATATCCCACTCATGTGCTTGGAGCTGAGCAAATAGCTCCTTGGGAGTCATCTTGGATAGATCCTTCTCCTTAAGAGATGTAGTCTTCACAAACCAGTCCTCCTTGGGCATCTTTGACAGGATCTTTGCAACTTGTTGCGCTTCATCTGATCTGTCTCCTTACAGAGACTATCAAGGTAGTCCCAGACTGCCTTGGCGCTGTCAAATTGGAGGGCTTCCTCCATCAGCGGATCTGGAAGAGATGATAAGATCATCTCGAGAGCAACGGAGTCCAGCTGATTCCGCCTCCTGTCTTCAGCGTTCCATTCTTCTGGGGGCTTTGGGATCTCATCAGCTGGTTGATCTCCTATCTGGTGCCTCGTCTTGGTGATCTCGATCGGCCCTTTCTCCAGCACGTCTTTCATCTCCGGATGGAAGCTTTTCAGCTGAATGAGCGACCTCTTTCGCCACATAGCATGCTTGTCCGGATTGTAGTTGGGGCAGCTTCGGGATATTCATCTTGCGTACCTGAGCTAAACAACAGACAGACAAAGTGGAGTGCAAGGAAACTTGGATCTCGGTCCTAAGCGACTCAGTGTACGACCAGTCTAGAAAGACCGACCGTGCCTGATACCACTTGTTGGTCCCGGTTTTTCAGAGTATAAAATGTTACGCAGCGAAAATAATGTTAAGTGTTTTCTTGCACGCTACTTACTCACAGCTGACAACTGGCAACTGGTCAGCTGGTGTTGGTTACTCAGTACACAGCTGACAACTGAGACCTGTCAGCTGGTGATTCAAAACTTAGAATATTTAGCCTTGTTTGCACAGTTATATATCAGTTTCAGGATATACTCCAGCACTTGAGTGCTGGGTTTAAAATATGAATGAAAGACAGAAAGCTGATAAATAACAAAGGATTTTTATAGTGGTTCGATCAATCGATCTACGTCCACTCTCCAGTCGAAGCACTGGAAATTCCACTAAGAGTAATCAGGTACAGGTCTCCTACGATCTATCTCTAGCTGGTGAATGCCTCGTCCACCAGTTCACTAGATCAACCGCTCCCGGTCCTGGATCCTTCTTCAACTCTCCTCAGCTAATGGAGTGCGAGCACGTCACTTCAACCTCCACAGCTAGCTAGGTGTTTTAGTTCTCCCAAGAACGTAACAGTCTCTACGGCAGAATGCCCGTAATAACTCAAGTGCTGGTAAGCACAGGAGCTGCTGTGAACTCTCTCGAAGGAGAAAGAACACCAAGTGAGATCTTTAACTTACAAGCTTAAAGCTTGAAGTCTCGTGTTTGATAAATCAACACACGGAAAGCTTTATGAAAAGCCTCGAAAGTACTTTATGCGATTTTGCAATAATTTCAGTTCTTTCGGTGGTTGAGCAGATAAGTGGAATATTTGAATGTTGGTGGTTGAGACGTATTTATAGCCGCAGGAACCGATTCAAACTTTCTAGCCGTTTGGACGCATCCGAAAAGGTGTCAGACCTCGGATGTCCTTCTGACGGCGGCAGGTATGCTTTTCCGGAAAAGATCCATACCTAAGACCGCTTTATCTGACACAGATCTCTTTGTGTCAGAACGGCTCTCTCTGTCAGTCCGAGGAATAAGACTGGCGTCTTGTGACTGATAGACTTTAAGTTATCCTTCCTACTTTGTCAGTCGATTCCTCAGAGAATCTTCTTTTTGTCTCTACTACGCGGGGAGAGAGAATCTGGAATTCTGCTGGTAACATCTGACTGGTAGATCATTCTGGTGATCTTGTGCTGGCAGTCTCTGCTGGTGACTTGCCCTGGCATAATCAAAGTCTACCAAATGTCTGGATGTTAACTCTTTTCGGAATCTCCCATGACTGGTGAAATCACCGTTGGTGAATAGTATAAGCAAGAACACGTATTCTGCTGGTAAGATTTGTCAGCCGCCTGCTGATGAAATCCTTCCCAACTGGTGAACAGTACCCAGTCATAAGCGCTTCTCATGCTGGTGAACAGTGTCAGCACGAGTCTTTGTCAGCCGCCTGCTGATGAAACCCTTCCCGACTGGTGAACAGTAGCCAGTCATAAGCACTTCTCATGCTGGTGAACAGTGTCAGCACGAGTCTTGATCAGCTGCGACTTACAACTCAAAGACCTAAACAGGACTTCACATTTAAGACCTTATCTAGAGACAACTGACGCTGGTAGGACTTAGGATTTGATCCACCAAAACTACAATCTATACAAATAAGCTACTGAGGGAGGAAACCTTAGACATATTTCCCAACACAATTCATAAAGTAGATTATCAATTTCCTTTATCCTCTCGGTCTCTAGGAAAATTAACAACTCCTCAAAACATCAAATTTATTCCTATGGATCTAATTCCTCTTTTCAGACATAATTAAAATCCATATTAAAAATTCTTAAATCCATTAATCAATTTTCACTTTGCAGTCTCAAATTAATTAATTATGAAAACCTAATTAAATGGCCAATTTAATCAGATTTGAAAAAGCACAAGAATTATTAAACCAATTAAAAATATTGATCGATTTAATCACCTAAACATGCATCCAAGACAATCACATAAGCCCTAGAATCTGAATAAGGATTTACCTACTCATATTCATGTTAAACATAATCATGAAAGGATAAAACCTGTAATAAAACTTCATAGAGAAAACAAGCCTTGATATTGCATCCAATCTTCAAAGGTTCGAGTCCAATCTCACCACAAAGCAAAAGCAACTCAAGAACAAGAAAAAATCTAGGGTTCAAGTCTCCAAAACAGCATGAATGGCAAAAATCGCCTAAATAGAATAATATATACTAGGTTTAAATTGTCCCAATATGGAAATAAATTAAAAATAGCAACTTCCAATTTCCCGACCCGAATTTCAATCGACACCACGCCCGTCGATCGAAATGGGTACTTCGAACTCGATCCTTCCAAGGCTATGTTGATTCTTCGCTTCGAACCTCCCTGTCGGTCGACAGAATCTCAGTCGGTCGATTTTCATCCCGTCGACCGCTCTGAACTCCACTGAACTCTCGATTCTTCACCTGCCTCTGTTTCGATCGACACAATGTCTGTCGATCGACACAGAGGACTTCACCACACGGCTCTTTTTCTCACTTAGCCAATTTTTTCTCTAAAAACCTGTATTTTTCAGCATGACAAGCAAATTAGGTACAAAAGTCATGCGATGCTCAGAATTCAAAGTAAACACATCCTAAATCTATCAAAACAACGAGAAAATCCATAGATAAGTGAACGAAATAGCGCACTTATCACCTACCACCATCGCCTTCTAGCTTTTGAACGAGCACTACGACGAGATGCCAAGGGACACGCTTGAAGAAATTTGGGGAGTCCGGAGAGGGGGAGTTGGCTTTCTTCCCCCGAGTTTTGACATTGCCCGATTCTGGAGCTAGATAGCAGCCAATGCTAAAGAGGACTTGCGGGAGTTTGACTCGGGGAATTTGAAGGCTTCCTCCATTAACAACCCAGTCTTTCGGTATCTTCAGAGGTGCATGGAGGTGTCGATCATTGGCCGACACTAAAGCGGCAAGGCAAGAGTAGGAGAGCTGTTTGCCCTCTACTGCATGCTGACGGGGGAGGAGTTCAGCTTTGCGACGCTGGTAATGGATCATTGGAGGTATCAGATCAAGGCCTCCAAGGGAAACATTTGGAGCGGATGATTGATCACCCCGATTGTGGAGCCTGTGGGCATTGACTTGACCCAGATTGAGGCGCTCGAGGACGACAACCGAGGACTTGGCACCGGGGCTCTAGTGAAGATGTTGATGCTTTCACCCCGGGAGTCAGGATGGTCCCTGAGGATGTCCAATGGGGACAGGTTCCCACTTCCACAGAGGGACCTCACTCACGTCACTGATTATCACTTCCGTGATAATTGGTTGATGAGCACACCCGCCCATTTGAGGCTCATGGTCGGAGCACATGGAGGACCCGGTACCTCCAGACTTTTTCATCGACCGCTGACTCAGCAGGATCAGCGATCGCCGCAGACCCCCCCAGCTGAGCCCGAGGATGAGGAGCCAGAGGATGAGAGGCATGATGGAGGAGTTTTGAACTCTTGATTTGTGGTACTTGTTCTGTGTTGAATAAGTTTTGAACTCTTGATTTGTGGTACTTGTTCTGAATTGAATAGTCTTGAGTATTGTTTTAGGAGCTTTTGAACATAGGGCAGTCGGAACTACTGTTGATTATGTTGGTGTTGAAATTGATGACTTGTCTTTCCTTGAATAAGAATTGTTGATTTATAATCGAGATATTTGCTGATTAAGAATGATAATCTGTGTGATAGAGTAGCCGGATAGGAGCTATTTTTCTTGATAAGTTGATCTTTGAAATATAAATTTTTGCATGATAACTGTTCGAAATTGGGTAATTATTTAGGAGTAACGAAAATTTCTACCCTGTGATATATTTGTGACATCTTTTCGTTTGATGAGTGACAAAGTTATTAGATTTACTTCCTAGAATTTGACGAATTTCTCTCTTAAGGTTGCATTAAGTGTGGTAATAGGGTGAAAATGATTTTAGGCATGTTCTTTCGTAGCCCGTCTCCCATGCACTAACCTTTAATGTCCACTTGTAGCCCCTTTGAGTCTTAGAAAATTTTCTTTCTTTGATTAGGAGGGTTGATGAACAAGAGATTGTGATTTATTGGATGGTGTGAATTGTGGGATTGTGACATGAGGTTGTGTGCAAAAATAGGGGTTCCTATGGGTAAATTAGAAAAAAAAAGTGAACATTGGTGAAAAAGAATGAAAAGAGAAGAAAAAAAATGAAATGAGAAGAAAAATTCATATGTTGTAGTTCACAAAAGTCTAAATAAAGTTTAGGACCCTGAAAATTACAAAAGAGAAGGAACAAGATTGTGCATGAAAAAGAAAAAAAAATTATGTGGTTATGATATGCTAAGGCCATGAGTTCATTTGCAATATTCTAAGTCACTTAGCAAAAAATATCCCACCTTTTAGGTAAGTCACATTACAACCAAATAAAGACCTTTCTGATTCCCTGAAAAGCCACACTAACAAGCAGTGGAGAGATGAGAAATTTGTCAAACCTATGGTGAGGTAAACTAAAAACTTTGAATGAGTGAATTTCAAGCCCTTCACTTGATTGAGCGATGAGAGCAAACACTGCCCTGTGAGGTTCCTCCTCGATAACTTAACAATGAGAATTTGTTTGGATTGCATGATTTATATGAATAAGTGATACTTAGATTGCAAAAGAAGCTTGTGAGGCATTGCACACTTGTATCCGCATTTGATTGATTTCTTTTTTGTCAATTGATCGAGGATGATCAATGGTTTAAGTTTAGGGGAGTTGATAAGTTAGGATTTTTACCAACTTTTCTAGTTGTTCTTTGACTAATTGTGTGATGTTCAGATTGTTTTTAGTGTCTTTTTCGTGCATGAATTGGCTTTTGTACTCGTAATATTGTGCTTGATGAATCATGCAGGTTTTTGGTTGAAATAGAGAAGAGTCGGATTTCCAGTTTCAGGTCCACGTCGATCGACGGGGATGCCTCGTCGATCAACAAAGCAATTGGAGAGGGAGCAATCGACGAAGGAGAAGGAGAAGATCAACGGAAGCAGCAAGTCCCACGTCGATCGATGCCATTCCACGTTGATCGACGGGGGTGTTTCATCAGCATCGATCGACGCTATTCTCCCACGGTCGACGCGACTACGGGATTCCTAATCTGAGTCTGCTTTGAAGATAAAGACATATCTAATCCTAGATACTGTTTGATACATCTTTCACTATTATAAATAGCCATGTATAAATTTGTTTTTGTGGGTGGAAATCATTAGAAGAATTAAGAGATTTTAGCATTGAAGATTTTTTAGAGATTTCCAAGGTTTTTAGAGTTTTATGTTTGAAGGCAGAGTTTTGTGGGAAGATATTCAGACCCAAGTTTTTATGCAATTCAGTTTATTTTTCTATGATGAATATTACTCTGAATATGTGTAACTAATCTCTTCCTCAGATTCTAGGGTTCGAACTATCAATGTATGCATGTTTTGATTAATTGAATTATTTTCCCTTTCCCTTCGTAGTTTGTGAAATCTGAGTTTATTCATAATCTTGAGTTTGTTTGCCACATCCTAGGATTAACTAGTTGATTACTTGAGACGTAACTGTAATAGTTTTCAATGGAAAGAGATTTTCACAATATAATCTGATTTCTTGTCGTAACTGAAGGAGATTGATTGTAGGGATAAATCTGTAGATCTTTGGAGTTAGTTAATTTATCTTGAGACCGAGCAGAGATAGGTTATTAATTAATCTACTTTATGAATCGTCCAACAAAGAAGTTCATAATACCTTTCCGATGTTTCACTACGAAGAGGAATTAAATCGGGAAATAATCAGTTTATTCATCTATGTCATACTTGATAGGTAGATGTCCCTGGAATCTGTACTTCTCATAATCGTTTTCATCAAAAGTAATTTAGTTTTCTGTCTGAATTTTAATTAGCAAGTATTGAGATTTTCAAAATAACCAAAACCCAAAATTTGATTTTCCCTAACCAGAGTTTTGAGAACTAATGTTTTAGTACTTAGGATTTTTCGTTATTTCTTTCCCCTGGGATTCGATAATTTTATTTGACGCTATATTATTAGCTTTGCTAAGTCGCTTGTTAAATAATTTAGCGATCAAGAAGCCAGAGGAATACGACCCCGAAATCGAAGCCACTTGCCGAAGGAAGAACCAAAAGAAGAATCAAGAACCAGGAAGCTCAAGTAATCAACCGATGGCTGAAAACGTGCCACCACCGGTGGAACCACTGCCCCCACCGCAACTAACTCCAGAGGAACAAGCTAAACTTGCTCAAGAAGTTCAAGCTATGAGGGCACAACTACAGCAGCTGAACCTCGAGAGAAACAATCAGAACAATCGGCATCTTCGCCGCAACCCACTGTTTGAGGATGATCCTGAAGAAGAAGAGGAACCACTGGAAAACCTGCTGATGATGAGGACGAGGATGCTATTCAGAAGAGATACTATCCTCAATTTCAGGAGACAGACTTCAGGATTGACATTAACGTCGATAATTTTGAGCTAAAGTCCAGATTGGTGCAGATGGTGTAGCAAAATCAATTCGGCGGGAGAGATACTGAGTATCCATATGCGCACCTGGACAAATTCATTCTGTTGTGCAACACTGTCAAGATAAATCAGGTCAGCCAGAGCGTAATCCGAATGCGTCTGTTTGCATTTTCCCTGCGCAATAAAGCGAAGGCTTGGTTTTCTGCACTGGACAAGAGCAAAATCAGCACTTGGACGCAGCTGAGGAATGAATTCCTCGGAAACTTCTTCCCTCCTAGCATCATCAGGCAAAGACGGAGAGAGATCATGAGATTCTCCCAAATATCAGAGGAGATTTTCTATGAGACATGAGAGCGCTACAAGGAGTTGCTGAGAGCTTGTCCAGGCCATGGATTGTCATTGGGGGAGCAGGCTGAGACATTCTACGAGGGGCTGAACAAAAGGACTGTCGAGCTGGTGGATGCCACACTTGGAGACACTATAATGGCAAAAAGAGGAAAGAGGGCCATGTAATTCTTCTAAAAGATGGCCAACAATAATCACAGGTGGGCCTCCATTCGACATCGACCTGTGAAGGCTGTGGAACAGGTGACTGAAGAGGTGGATCTAACCACCGAAGTGAAGAAGCTACGCGAAGACTTTGCTGCATTGAAAGTGGAGCAGCCAGTGGCGGTTGTGGAGCCTATCAAAGCTCCGGTAGAAAGGGATTGCACGGATGTCAACTTCGTCCAAAGAGGTGGTTACCAAAGTAACTACTACGGAGGATACCAGTAGAATAACCAGTCCTACAATTACAACAACGCAAGGAACCACCCAGGGTTTTCCTATGCGAACCCTCAGGCTGTAGAGCAGCCACCACCCGGATTTGCAGTGCAAGATGGAGTTGTGGTGGAGAGGAAGAAGCCTAATCTCGAGGATATTTTTGTTAAATTTATGCAAAGATCCACGGACAAAGTGGGGAAGTTGGCACAAGAAGTCTCAGGAGTAAACATTAAAGTAGACCGTGTGGAGAAGCACATGCAGATCATAGAGACGCAGGTTAGTCAGATCGCCAATTCCCTAGGTGCCCAGCACAAGCCCGGTCAGTTGCCGAGCAACACTCAAGTCAACCCCAAGAATCAAAAGAATGCGGTCAACGCCATTACTCTCAGAGGGGGGAAATCATATGCGGGGCCAAAGAATCTAGGATCGGACCCGCCAAAGATTGAGGAGAACAAGCAGACTGAAGAAACAGCGGATGAGTCCTCAACTTCGATCGATGTAGAGAATATCATTTGAAGTCGAGACACAAGAGAGGATCTCAAGAAAGACCCTGCGTCGACTGACGCAGAGCCATATCGGTCGATGTCGATGCTCATCTCACCTCCGAAGAAGCAACCAATGATGTTTCCTCAGCGATTTGCCAAGATAAAGATGAATGAGTGGTATGCACGATTTCTAGAAAACATGAAGAAGGTGAATATCAATATTCCGTTGGTTGAAGCAATGCGGGAGATGCCTGGCTACATCAAGTGTCTGAAGGACATGGTCTCTCAGAAACGAACCTTCCTGGAGCATAAAACAGTCTACTTGTTCGAGGAATGCAGCGTGGTGATCTAGAAAAAGATGCTGCTGAAGAGGGAGGACCTGAGATCCTTTACAATCTCTTGCATCATCAAAGGAGAGACCTTTGGGAAGGTGATCACTAATTTTTATAATGATTTTTTATAGTATAGTGACAAGTTAAAATTATCGTCCCACAGAGATTGTAAAAGCGAACATCTCATATACTGAATCATTTGCTTTCGGTTTGTTGTCTAAGTAGACAGAAATTTGAAAGGGTTTTGAAATTTAAAATTAACTTTTGCAAGAAAATTAAAGTAAAGCAGGGAATTAAAATCGGGTTTTAAAAC
>JAPKLW010006432.1:0-17399 GCA_026898455.1 Plectranthus barbatus | reverse complement strand
TTTTGTGCTTTTTCGCTTTATAAATCGTGCTTAATCGAATTAAGCACGATTTATAAAGCAATTAAGCACGAACGAAAATTATGCTTAATTTTTTTAATTTTTATGTTTTAATCTCAACCATTGATGCTATCAATCCAATGGCTGAGATTCATTCCTATTTAGCACAAACTTTAATTTTAGCACTTGAGTGAATATATATATATATATATATATATATATATATATAGTATAATCTTTGAATCACCCACTTCGATTTGTTTCTTTCTTTTTCGTTAATTAAAAATCACAATAATGCGTCCCTTGTTCACCCACTTGACCACTTCGATTTGTTTCTCACTTTTTCGTTCAATTAGAAATCACAATAATGTATCACCTGTTCGGGTGCAGTAGTGGTTATTGATTTCATTAAATTTTTTTTTTAAAAAAAAAATCACAATAATGGTATGAATTCTACGTTTGTTTAAGTTATAGACTCATCTAGAAATAAATGAAGTGAGATATTAGATGTCGAGAATTATTATTTAAAATCTTTATATATATTATATTCACGTCTAAAATGATTTGGAATAGATTTATTTCGAAGTAAAAACTCTTATTTTGCTTTAAGTTTTTCGTTGCATTGCACCTTGTAGTTTTTATTTTATTTTTATTTATTATATGTTAGCCTCTTTCTTTTCTTTTCTTTTTTTTAACTTTTGAGGCAAATCAAATTTGGTATCTCCAAGATATTGTTCTGACAATTATTTAATTTGGTAATTAATAATACGTGTGGTGTATGAGATGGAATTCGAATTTAAATAAACAAACTATAACTAGCATGGAAGTCAGATAATTAACATAAATAATTGTATTACTATTTAGCATTAACTTAGTGGATTCCTTTATGCAATGCAGATATATTTCCATTCGAGGAATATTATTTTAATGCTAAATGAATTATTTGTAATTCGTACTTCTTTAGATTTAGGGTTGGCCCAAAATCCAACGGAAATAAGTTTAAATTGTACTTGTTATTTGAAATTGATTGGAACTCAGTTTCAATTTATTGTAAAGTGAGTTTAAGCTCAAGGTTTAATTAAGTTTCAGAGTTATAACACTTCAATACTTGGCCAAGTATTGAAGGTTTCAAAGTAAGTTTGAGAAACTTAACAATGCAGAAACTTAAAGTAAGCAAGTAAAAGACAGGATATTTATAGTGGTTCGAACTTAAAATCCTACGTTCACTCTTCAAAACTCAATCGGAAAACTACTAAGTATCAATTTTACAAGCCTCCTTTCAATCTATGGTCAGCCCGTCGGAAACCTCCGTCCTCCGGTCTGCTAACGTCACTCACCTAGGCACTCCTTGTAGACTAGCACTACTTCAGGTCGAAGTAAGGACGCACCCGCAACCTTCTTTCTAGACGATGGATGCTTTCTTGTTCTTCCCAGAACTCAAATTGGTTGGCAAATGCTCGTGATAATCAATATTCAAGTATATGATATTGAATGCCATGAATATAACTTAGAAAGTTATATTCACCAAACGAATAGCTCCAGCTTTAAGCTTTAACCTCGTACTTTAAACAACTAGCACAAAATGAATAACTTGAGCTAAAAACTCAACTCTCGTGAATCAGTTCACGAAATTTCAGAGAGAATGTGTGGAAAGATTGATAGAGCTTCAGCGTATCTTTTCAAGAGAGTTTGTAACTGTAGGAGTTCTAAAATGTGATCGATGTATAGGAGTATTCGTGTTGTAATAGAACTTAGGTGCTGAAGACCGAGCAAAGGATTTGCTCGAGATTTGATGAAGTGTTCGTGCGTGAAACTGAGTGTGGGTACTCAGTATAGTGATCTTTTCAGCGTATCTTCAACACTAAGTTTCTAGAGTTCTAAAATGTAATCCATGTATAGGAGTATTCGTGTTGCAATAGAACTTAGGTGCTGAAGACCGAGCAAAGGATTATCGCGAGATTTGATGAAGTGTTCGTGCTTGAAATTTGGTTTCACTAGGTATGGCCAAGGGCTATACTGAGTGTGGGTACTCAGTATAGTGATCACCATACTGACTTATGAGAAGTCAGTATGAGGGTTGCCCATACTGACTATGGAATGTCAGTATGGAGGCCTTTATTTCCTAAGCACGTGGAACACAAAGAGAACCAAGTTTAGTCAGACTTCATGGCAATTGATTGATAAGTCAAAGTTAGTACGGGGATGTCCATACTTGGATTCTTTGGACTGAAACTGAGTCCGACAAGAGCAGGTAGAAAGTACATGAAACACAATCTTTTTCAGAACAGAGCAGACAAAACATGGACTATGATTGGATCGATCAATCTTGTCTCTAACTACTGGAATTATTGTGTCTAACGGATAGATTTCAAATTTTCGAAGAATCGCTTATGAATATCCCAACAGTTTGAATGAAGATAATATACGAATCTCTCTGAAAGATAAGCAAAAGCTCTACCCAACTTTCTACTCAAACTTTATGTTTACTTTGTGATTCTACTCACGAGACTTGAGTTTCAAACTCAAGTTAAACATTCGTGCTAAGTGGTTCAAAGCACGAGGCTAAGCATTAAAGCTTAAGTTACTTCTAGGTGAATATATCATTCAAAGATATAATCATAGCAGTCAGTTCTTACTTTGGATTCTGACTATCACAGACGTCTAGCCATCCATACTGAGTTCTGGGAAGAACAGTTGCGAGGTGCGTCCTCACTTTAACCTAAATATTGAGTCTACAAGGAATTCCTAGGCGAGTGACGATAGCAGACCGAAGGACGGAGTGTCAACGGGCTATCTATAGATCGTAATGAGGCTTGTACTAAACTTAGTGCATTTCCCGATTGAGTTTGAAAGAGTGGACGTAGGAATTTTAGATCCGAACCACTAAAATATCTTGAGTCTTTAATTTCTTTACTTTAAAACCTTCAATACTTCTCTAAGTATTGAAGTGTATATTTGAGAAACTTACTTAAGAACTACCTGAGATAAACTTAATCTTTCAGAAACACTAAACTGAGTTTCAGTCAGTTTCGGGGAACAAGTGCAAAACATTATTACTTCTGCTGCATATTACACCCTCTGATTACGGGACCAACAGTAACCTTTTCATGTTTGAGTGTCGAGCTATTTATAGTCTTTGGGGGGACAATTTGAATTTTCAACCGTTAGACACATAAATCTGGTAGTTAGACACATGGGGAATGTTGTCCAATCATAACCCATACTTTGGTATGCTCTTCTCTGCCGCCTGCTTTATGCTTTTGGTTGTGTACTTTCCACCAACTTTGTGTTAGACTAAGTTTCAATCCGAGGAATCCAAATATGTGACATCCTCGTACTGACTTTGACTTAGCATTGAATTGGCTTTAAGTCTGACTTTGAAAACTTGTGTTTCACATATTTTTTAAGCTTTGAACCTCTATACCGACATTCCAAAGTCAGTATAGGCCCCCTTCATACTGACATCCCATAGTCAGTATAGTCCTTCGCCATACTTGTTGAAACTCATTTCTAGTTTCAAAACTTAGTTTCCATAAAGCTAAGTTACTGGCCTTACTAAGTTTTTAGCACGAACACATGTTCTCATTTCTCGAGCTTTATCTTCTTGAATGTCTTTATCATAAAGTAAGTTCTTGATTCCTTTGCTCGGTACTAAGTTTTTAGCACGAATACATGTTCTCATTTCTCGAGCTTTATCTTCTTGAATGTCTTTATCAGAAAGTAAGTTCTTGATTCATTTGCTCGGTCTTCCGCATCTAAGTTTCTATTACAACTCAAACAATCTTATACAAGAATTATAATTGATAGTTCTAAAAACTTAGTATAAAAGTAAGTTTTAAGATATCAAAATATCAAATTAAATGGTGAATTGAAACTCAATTCCCAGCTAAAAGTTTGGAATATAATCGTATCATAATATAGGACATAGATGAATATAATATATGTGTATTATATTCAACCTTGGTTTACTTTTTTATGTCAGATCAGTTTTCTTTCCTTTTCTCTTCTTTTATTTTTCCATAATTATTTTCTATTTTGGTTACCTTAATTATTATTTCTTTTATATTTTAACAGGTTACTTAATTCCTATTTATCCAATTCTTTGTTTTTATTATTTAAAATATTTGAATGCTCAAGCATTGTATTATTATCATACCCCTAGTTGTAAAATATAGACGAAATCAAAAGTTAGATTTTAGAGATATTAGTGTTAAAAAAAATAATAAAACCAAAAGAAGATCTTGAATATAAGATTTATTAATATAGCATCTTAGTACAAATACAAGGTTTATCCAACCAAATTTAAGTCTAGTTTTTTCCAATTCTATTGGTTTTTAAGGATGTTGCTTGACTATTTGAGTTTCAATATTTTAGAATGGAAAACTACAAATAAGGAATCTAAAATAACATAACAGGAAAATAATTGGAGTGATAGAAAAAATTAAATATCTGATTAAATAACTAAATATGTGAACTAGACATTAAGAAGTTGCTGTGGTGTAGTGGTTATCACGTCAGTCTTACACACTGAAGGTCCCCAGTTCGATCCTGGGCAGCAACATTTGTATAAATAATTTTGAATTTTTTTTGGTGTTTGAGTTTGGACTTATATTTTGGTTTTTTTTTTTTTAATCTCCATTTGAAATGATGAGTATATTTCGTTTATTTTACGACTTATGTATAACATAAAAATTGACCGATTGATATTATAAAGTAGACTATCAAGTTTTGATTCACTTAAAGCACTAGAGTAAGACTAACTACAACTTTGTTAAATAAACATAAAGATTATTTTTCTTCTGAAAATATCACATCAGTACCTTGATTTTATTTATCAGAATCTCAATATTACAAATCTATTGTACAATTTTCTACTAAAAAACAGTGCATCTTCCCCAATAATGTTGTTTTGATAATAACATTATTTTTTAAAAAAAATAAAAGCTTAAATTTTTTCTTTTATCATTTAAGTTGGACAAGTTTTATAATTGCAAGTCCTATTTTTATAAACTTTATGTTATAAATGTCATTTTGTTATTATTCTCATTATTATGTTATATATATATATATATATATATATATAGAGAGAGAGAGAGAGAGTAGTGATCATATAATAATAGCTTTTCTCATGCTAAATGAGAAAGAATATGGATCCTTTATTTTGTTGATCCAATGGTTGTGATAATTCAGGATTCATTGAATAAATAAGGTAATTAGGTATCTTAGAAATTTAGCATTTAAGTTTGAATAACGTCTTCTCTATCTTTAGATCTAAACATTCTCTCTCCTATTTTTCTCTTTCCTCCCATTATAATCAAACGATTATATCTTTCTCGATTCAAATCTATTTTTTACGAATCATATATCAAATTAAACGTATTTTTACGTCGATTCATATGATATCCATATTGAATATGTTAAATTTAGAAGATTCACACGAAAATTATGATTTTATATTCAGCTGATATATTTTCTTCATTATATTTACTTTCAGGATAAAAATGCATCAATTACGCATAAAAATATTTTCGAATATCTGCATTTTTTTTGCATCAAATGATGCATTCTTAACTTGAATAAGATGCATTTTTATTCTAAAGCATATGTATTTTTGTATTCATATTGAGCGCATTTTTTGCATTGATTATATGCTGCAGTTTTATGCCTAAAATATTGCATTTTTTACATCGAACGTATGCATATTATGTTTTATGAATTGCACGAAATGAAATTTTTGAATATATATTTTTCACATTTTGACCCTTTTATGCATTGAGTATGTGGAAAAAATGCACCGAAAATTGGACGAGATTTGTTTAATCTGAGCCGTCGATTGCAATATTTAATGGCTCAGATTTTTTCTCATTTATCACGAGAAATCCTATTATCACCTAATCACTACCCTATATATTGTAGGGTTTTCCCGTGAACCGAATCACCAAAATCAATTTGAACCGGATCGATTTATGGATATTGCACATAATCTAAATTCACAAAACCCTAGCATGCTCCTATGAATTTAATGCATGTTCGTGGATTCAGAGATTACCGTAAATCCGTCGAGTCTGAACCGATCTTTTGCGTTTGAATTTCCAACTTAAATTCAACCACACAATCCGAATTTATCTGCGGAATCAGAAATTAGAAATCTAATTTCTAAGATAAAATCGAAATAAAGAAAAGGGAAGAAGAAATCTGTTGTTCTCCATATCAGATCTTCAGATCTGTGTCCCGGTGCTGATCAGATCTACTACTGGTGAGGACTCCGTAGATCTGTGGCTTGAGCAGGACCAGAATTCGAAAATTCTCCTCCTTTTTCTTCTCCAATAACGGCACCCCATTCTCTCTCTAGGTTTAGTGTGTTTCAACTGTGTTTTTAACTTATGAGAGAGAGCTGTCTATTTATAGACCTAGGGTTTAAACCCTAATGGGCTCCTGGGCTCAATTCAGCACACTTGTTGGGCCAGACCTGGGACCTAATGCAAATAATAAAGTGGGCCTATAAATTGATTAATTCCCATGTCCACAACCCAGGACACAATTAATTAATTAATATTAATTCTTTTTCACCACGGAATTAATACTGACCTACCCCTTTATTACCACGTTATGAGAACGGGTCGCATTAATTGAGAATCCCCATATTTAAGGTTACCGGACATCCATTAATTAATCGGAGCCTCTGACAAGCTCTAACTACAATTAATTAATATCTTATTATTCCTAAGTAGTACCACTCAAACTTTATCACTCGTGCTTGAACTTAATCAGCCTGCAGGACTTTGGCACGATGAATGTTATTGAGCTCCTCAGGGAATGTCCCCATCCTATTACTCGGATATGGTTACCTAAACCCAGTATCAGGCGGTACTACACGAACTGCTGTTACCCAAGATGCGGATATACGAGCACATTACTTAGGCTCTCCACCATGGCAAGTCAAAGCAACAGTCAACCCGTGCAAACCCCTGAACCTTCGTTAGGGTTTGGACTCAATCAATATAACGAGATCTTGTATTCGCTGATGTCAGACAGACGAATACATCTCACTGCGGTCCATCAATACGCCACCTCTGCGTACCAGCATGTCAAGTAACCAAGACAGACTACTTATTCCGACAATGTCGCAGCCATCCGGACAGACGTATCCTCATACGCTGTCTCGGTTGTGATCAGATTTATGTCTCACTAGGTCAAGTGATCATACTGTCTTCTGCGATCTACAATACGCCGTATGATCGTCCCTATCGGTGAGACAAGAGGATACCATTATTCATACATGTACGATTGTTAACAGATAGGAGAAATAAACCATTGTATACTCATTATAATAAATGCTTTCAGTATACAAAACCCATCAATCTCCCACTTATACTCAAAGCATAACTAAGCTATTACTGAGTATACAGTCCGTCTATCTAGTCTACTGTCTCTTTAACCACTATCAGTGGTCGGCATCCACCTCAAACCTAGCTCACGAATATGTCTTTCGTAAACTTTCTGCGGCAAGCTCTTTGTAAACGGATCAGCAAGATTGTCAGCAGTGTCAATCTTCTTAATCAGCACATCGCCCCTCGATACGATTTCTCGTATGATATGGTACTTTCTCTCTATGTGTTTGCTTGCCCTGTGAGACCGCGGTTCCTTTGAGTTAGCCACTGCACCAGAGTTATCACAATAAATTGTGATGCTCCTCGGCAAACTCAGGATCACGCCTAACTCTAAAAGGTAGTTCCTGAGCCATACCCCCTCTTTCGAGGCGTCGGAGGCGGCGACATATTCCGCCTCCATGGTGGAGTCAGCAATGCATTTCTGCTTTGAGCTCCTCCAAGATACAGCTCCACCTCCCAGGGTAAACACATATCCTGAGGTAGATTTCTTCTCATCCTGGTCTCCTTGGAAATCCGAGTCTGTATAACCCACAGGGCACAAATCCTCACTTTGATAAACTAGGCAGAAATTCCTAGTTCTTTTCAAATACTTGAGGATGTGCTTTACAGCAGTCCAGTGCGCCTGTCCAGGGTTAGACTGATATCTTGCTACCATGCCAATGGCATAACAGATATCTGGCCTTGTACACAGCATCGCATACATGAGACTACCCACCGCCGAAGCGTATAGTGCAAGGCTCATCTCGTCTTTCTCCCATTGTGTCTGAGGGCACTGCCCACTAGAAAGACAAACGCCATGTCTTAAAGGTAGCAAGCCTTTCTTGGCGAGTTGCATGCTGAACCGGCTATCACAGTATCCACATAGGATGCCTGGGATAAGCTCAACATTCTTCTCTTACGATCTCGTAAGACCTTAATACCGAGAATGTAGCCAGCTTCTCCCAGATCCTTCATTTGGAACTTTTCGGACAACCAAACCTTGATTTCAGACATCACTCCCTCGTTGTTTCCAAATAGGAGTATGTCATCAACGTACAGTGCAAGGAAGACCACGCTCCCACTAACACAAAGTCGGTAAACACAACTTTCGTTTTCCAACTGTGCAAATCCATAGGATTTAATCACATCGTTGAAACGTAAGTTCCACGACCTTGAAGCTTGCTTAAGTCCATACAAGGACTTCCTAAGCTTCCAGACAAGATGTTCTTCGCCCTTGCTTATGTAACCCTCGGGTTGCTGCATATAGATGTCTCTACCTTCTTCAAGGTAACCATTTAGAAAAGCGGTTTTAACATCCATCTGCCAGATCTCGAGGTTCATATGCGCAGCTATGGCAAGGAGTATCCGGATGGATTTGAGCATGGCTACGGGTGAAAAGGTTTCGTCATAGTCAATGCCCTCTTTCTGACTATAACCCTTTGCCACCAGCCTTGCTTTAAAAGCCGTGATCTTGCCATCCGCCCCTTTCTTTCTCTTATATACCCATTTGCACCCTATGGCCCTAAAGCCATCCGGCAAACAAATTTTCTGGTATACATCCATAGCAGTTATGGATTCAATTTCAGAATCCATGGCGACACGCCATTTGGCAACATCCTTGTCCTGCACTGCCACTTCGTAAGTCAGTAGGTCAGAGTCCTCATGTCCGTCTTCCAGGCTCAAGTGCGAAGACTCACCACGAACATGTACCTTTTCGGCTAGAAAATAACTCTCCCACTACGACGAGGCATCGGTGCCGTGTCAGTAGTAGGTGCAGTGACTTGTGATTCTGCACCTTGCACTGAAGAACGTGTCTGTGGTGTTGTACCTCTCACAGGTGCACCCACATCTACACGTTCCCCTTCCCTTGGAATTGCATTCTCGTTCTCAATTTCTTGAAGAACGATATCACTCCTTGACCTGTGATTACTCACATACTAGTCCTCCAAGAATCTAGCGTTGGTGCTAACAACGACTCTTTGAGTCTCAGGACAGTAAAAGTAACCACCTTTCATTTGCCTGGGATACCCTATGAATAGCATTACTTTTGACCTACTTTCTAACATATCAGGTTCCTTCCACAGTACCTGTGCCGGACAACCCCATACTCTAAACTTGCACAAACTAGGTTTGCGACCAAGGAAGAGCTCAGAAGGCGTCTTAGGAACTGATTTAGAAGGCACCACATTAAGCACGTAAACTGCTGTCTCCAATGCGTAGCCCCAAAACAAAATAGGTAAGTTTGCATAACTTATCATTGATCTTACCATCTCCAGAAAATTCCTATTTCTTCTTTCAGCTACACCATTTTGCTGGGGAGTACCCGGTGCAGTCCACTGCGATGCAATCCCATTTTCTGAAAAATATTGCAGGAACTCGTTACCGAGGTATTCGCCACCACGGTCATATCGCAACGACTTGATAGTTTTCCCGACCTTCTTTTCTACCTCAACCTTGAACTCTTTGAATTTCTCAAAGCATTCAGACTTGTAGCGAAGCAGGTAAACGTACCCGTACCTTGAGTAATTGTCAATGAAAGTGACGAAGTACTCGTACCCTCCACGAGCCTGCGTAGACATCGGTCCACATAAGTCAGAATGGATCAATTCCAACACTTCCTCTGCTCGAGACTGACTAGCCTTGAAAGGCCTAGTTGACATCTTGCCCTCGATGCAGGATTCGTAGACTTGATAAAGTACAGCCCGGACTAGGTCCAATGTATCATTATCTGCAAGTCTTTGAATCCGCTTCAAGCTGATGTGACCCAGTCTCAAGTGCCAGAGATATGTAAGATCCTCATCAGAAGAAGTAAGTTTTCTCTTTCTAGGATTATCAATTACGGATGAATTACATGCAATACTTGCGGAAGACTTATGATTACAGTTAACAACATAGAGAGAATTATTCAGCATTCCACGACAGATAACACCGTTATTACCAATGATAGAAATACCACTATCAAAAATAACTGAATATCCATCAACATAAAGTTTGGAAACTGAAATAAGGTTTCGCCGAAAACCCGACACGTACAAAACGTCTCTCAAAGTTAAAACAGAATCATCAAAGTACAAGGTGAAATCTCCAATGGCAGCTGCACTCACTTGTGTTGCGTTCCCCATTGAGATGGTAACCTCGTCATTCTTCAGCACCCTCCTTGGTGTGAACCCCTGCAAAATGTAACAAACATGATCAGTAGCTCCAGTATCTACTACCCACGAATGAGTAGAAACCGATGTTAAACATATTTCCGTTACAAATGCAAATAATGTACCTTGTCCCTTGGCATTCGGACAATCCACCTTTCTGCATCCAGCACATTCGTTCTTCTTTGGAGTGACCTTGACTCTCTTCCCCTTCCTAGACTTGCTATCACTGCCTGTTTTCCTGAACTTGCTCTCAGCACCATCGTCTCCAACCTTAGAGGTTGTCGAACCAGTACTAGAACCAGACAGAACAGGTTTTCGTGCTCGCATGGTAGACTGCTCCACTACAAGGTCCTCAAGCAGCTCATGCAGAGCATACTCTCCCTTTGCAGCAGCAACTACCTTAAAGTCATAATAGGATTCCGGAAGAGAATTCAAGATAATATCACTGATATTACCACCCTGCACAGTAAACTGTCTCATAAGATCAATCACAGACATCATGTGCGTAGTCACTGAACTATCATCAACCATCTTCGTGCACACAAGATTGTGTACAAGCTTACAGTTAATAGTTCGCTCCACTTTGCCAAAAGCTGTTGAGAGTTCCTTCCAAAGCTCTCCAGCTTTCGAGGTGCTCATACTTATGCCTTAATTCTCTAGACAGGGAACCCGTGATGAGCCAAAAGGCAAACTCATCAGCATCCTCCCATCTTTCATAGAATTCAAGCTCAAGCTCGCATACTCCTCTTTGAGAGCGCAACAGTGGATCCATGTAAAGAACATGTGCTTGATTTTTTAGATAAAGGATGTGTTTGATGCAGAAACTCCATTCATGGAAGTTTGGACCAGTTAGAGGTTGAGAGCAAGTATATGATCGACAGTAGACATAGACATATATGAAACAATAAAGATCTTAAATAAGAACATACACGTAGAACTTCGAAAATAAATGCATTGAAAACCTGTTAATAAATCAAATACAAATGTTTTCCACTAATTGCCCAAGAGTTCCCACCGCAAGCTACACTCGTAGTTGTTTACGATGTCACCCTCAACAAGAACTGCGGGTTTTAAGCCTCAATTCATTTAATTTCACTACTATGTCAGAATGCTTTTGACACTAGAAATTAATAATTAGTGAAAACCTTAGACCAAGCCATCTCTCAAGAACAGGGATGCAATTCTTGCATTATATTCTAAGATGCTTCTAAGCAATTAACCACAAATTTAACTCCGGCCAAAAGAGACAGTTTAGCATGGCACGTAACCATACCGCACAGCCCTTAAAGCTTTTGTTATCTATAATTTAAATCAATCATAGAATACTTGTGAAAGAGATCTACGCAAGCTACACTCGTAGACGTTTACGCAAAACCCTCCCACTATTCACATGATTTAAATTGTTTGTCTAGAAATTCCAACAACCGTACACATGCACCTCTAGGAACTAGCAAGCTACACTCGTAGACGTTTACTAGAACGAGAGATACACTTACAGCCTAGGACCGTTTGTGGAGGTCTATTGATTAAAAAAGCTGCTTAGTATTTTTCTTTTAAAAAGTTTCATTATGCGCACACATAATTTCTTTGTCATTATATTTCCCAAATTTTTGCATGTAATAATACAAGCACAAAAATTCACAAAATATAATCCAACAAGAAATTAATCACATAAGCATGCTTGAAAGCTGTAAATAATAAAAGCGATAAAACATGCTTTTCCTATTATCTACACATGCTTAATTGCGCATATAAATAAATCACATATCATACGAGGACAATTAAGGCAAAAAAAAATTCCTCGTGGCCCCACAAAATAGAAAAAAATATCTATGTATTAGAATTTGAAATTTGAATTTAATTTGGATAATTCCAAATCTTTTCAAATCTACCAAATCTTCAAGGGCCTCCAAATCTTGATACACCAAATCTTCTGGGATTTAGGCCTTTGTGATCTGATGATTTGCCCTAACCCTAATGCAAACCCTAGGGTTTGCACAGGATTGTACAAACTACCAAAACACGAGCCACCGCGACGGGACAGCAGCAGCCGACGACAGCCACAGCTGCCGCCAACCGCCGCCCGCCGCCGCCGGCCAGCCGCCGTTCCCAGCACCGCCGCGCGCTCACTGCTCGCACCCTGGCCGTGCGTGCCTGCGCCGCCTGCGCCCGTCGTTGTCTCTGTCGGCCCTGCGTTGGCTCCGTCTTCGTTCTTCGTCCTCGACCCATCCAATTACAGATTTTGAAAAATTAAAAAAATACAGAATCTATTCTATTACAATTTTTCAAAATCTACACTAATCACGGATTTTCTCGTGATTTTACAAAAACAATTCAGCCCTACACGGATAAACCACCGCGGGCTGAATCAACGGGTTGCCACGAGGAACAAAAACCAACATCCACAAAATAATAAATTCATACATGCATATCGAATTTAATTATGAACAACAGAGCCATAAATCAGAAACCTGGCTCTGATACCAATTGTAGGGTTTTTCCGTGAACCGAATCATCAAAACCAATTTGAACCGGATCGATTTATGGATATTGCACATAATCTAAATTCACAAAACACTAGCATGCTCCTATGAATTTAATACATATTTGTGGATTGAGAGATTACCGTAAATCCATCGAGTCTGAACCGATCTTTTGCGTTTGAATTTCCAACTTGAATTCAACCACGCAATCCAAATTTATCTGCGGAATTAGAAATTAGAAATCTAATTTCTACGATAAAATTGAAATAAAGAAAAAGGAAGAAGAAATCTGTTGTTCTGCAGATCAGATCTTCAGATCTGTGTCCCGGTGCTGATCAGATCTACTACTGGTGAGGACTTCGTAGATCTGTGGCTTGAGCAGGACCAGAATTTGAAAATTCTCCTCCTTTTTCTTCTCCAAAAACGGCGCCCCACTCTCTCTCTAGGTTTAGTGTATTTCAACTGTGTTTTTAACTTATGAGATAGAGCTGTCTATTTATAGACCTAGGGTTTAAACCCTAATGGGCTCATGGGCTCAATTCAGCACACTTGTTGGGCCAGACCTGGGGCCTAATGCAAATAATAAAGTGGGTCTATAAATTGATTAATTCTCATGTCCACAACCCAGGACACAATTAATTAATTAATATTAATTCTTTTTCTCCACAGAATTAATACTGACCTACCCCTTTATTACCACGTTATGAGAACGGGTCGCATTAATTGAGAATCCCCATATTTAAGGTTACCGGACATCCATTAATTAATCGGAGCCTCTGACAAGCTCTAACTACAATTAATTAATATCTTATTATTCCTAAGTAGTACCACTCAAACTTTATCACTCGTGCTTGAACTTAATCAGCCTGCAGGACTTTGGCACGATGAATGTTATTGAGCTCCTCAGGGAATGTCCCCATCCTATTACTCGGATATGGTTACCTAATCCCAGTCTCAGGCGGTACTACACGAACTGCTGTTACCCAAGATGCGGATATACGAGCACGTTACTTAGGCTCTCCACCATGGCAAGTCAAAGCAACAGTCAACCCGTGCAAACCCCTGAACACTCGTTAGGGTTTGGACTCAATCAATATAACGAGATCTTGTATTCGTTGATGTCAGACAAACGAATACATCTCACTGCGGTCCATCAATACGCCACCTCTGCGTACCAGCATGTCAAGTAACCAAGACAGACTACTTATTCCGACAATACCGCAGCCATCCGGATAGACGTATCCTCATACGCTGTCTCGGCTGTGATTAGGTTTATGTCTCACTAGGTCAAGTGATCATACTGTCTTCTGTGATCTACAACAAGCTGTATGATCGTCCCTATCGGTGAGACAAGAGGATACCGTTGTTCATACATGTACGATTGTTAACAGATAGGAGAAATAAACCGTTGTATACTTATTATAATAAATGCTTTCAGTATACAAAACCCATCATATATATATATAGGGAGCGGATCCGCTGAGAAAGGTCTTAACGTGAGAAAGTGAGAAAGATGATTTATTGTGTTCATGAGGTTGCTTGATTGTATTCATGTCGTTGCTTGATTCCAACGTTGCTTGGTTGTGTTTTAGTTGTTGCTTGATTGTGTTTTAGTTGTTGCTTGTTTGAATATCAACCATTGATTTTTTTTAAATCTAATGGACATGATTCATTCTTTTTTCTCACATAGGAATTTTTTTTTACATGATCCCTCCTCTATATATATATATATATATAGAGGAGTAATCATATGTGAACCACCTCCTAGATGTGATATGAGAACTAATCCTATCCTTTAATTATTAATTATGGACGGTCCAGATTTGTTGGTTTATATAATTAGTTACTTATTTTATTAATTATTTAGGGTATTTTGGGTATTAAAGTTTAACATTATTTTCATGCCATAACAGTTTCCTTGATTTTCTCCATGCATATTTTATCAAATCTTTATATTCCTTATTAAAATATTTTCGAGTATTTCTTTCTTTTTTATTCATATCAATCTTTTTTATTCTAGTATAATTATATACGATTTTTTTTTGAGAAGTCGAAATTTTTTATTTTCGCAATAAGTCACGTTCTTTTATTTTCTCTTCGTATTATTGGTGTGCAGTTTGTTCTTCATTGACATGAGAGTAACAGTTTCTCGTCCGTTTTTTGTGTTATTCACATATTTCTTTCTATGTCTTCTGCAATTGACTCAATGGATAAATACGATGATGGTAAGTTTTGAATATTTTTTTAATTTTTTTTAAAAGCATCGATATTTTTTTTTATTTAACTGGAGTTAGACATGAAGTATTCAATCATTGTGATTACTTTTTTGACGTTTCCGAGGTAGGTTATATATAATTTTGAGCCAATGCTTTTAATTAATGTTCGTATGCAAGGTTTTTGTTTATGCATGGTATTTCGTGTTAAATTATAGTACAAAATATACAATAGTGTCGCCTGTAAATGTGCTATAATATAATATGCTTATTGCATATATTATTGCGGAAACTGTTATATACAATTTTTGTTTGTTATGTTTTACTTATCTTGATTATTGCAGATATTATTTCGAAATATGCATAAAATAGTATGTAATACTACAAATATAGATAAATGAGATTGCAAGATATATAATGTTTTTTAAATATGCGTTTTTGTTAATATATATATATATATATATATATATATATATATATATATATTTTAATGGTGCAGTTGTCATTACCCCCGTATGTGAGGAGTCTTTGAAACCGCACAAGGGCAAACTTTTCGGAGTTTGGATGAAAGTGTTAATTTTTATAGAGAGTATGCTAAATTTGTTGGATTTGATATTCGTTTATCAAGTTCTAAGAAGGTGAATGATCTTTTGACTTGGAGGTATGTAGTACGCAATCGCGAGGGTGATAAATTTGTCGCAGCTTATGCTGATATGGTAGACCTAGATTTGTCTAGTTCTAAGATTAGGAGGCGAGTTTCTTCTAGGTGTCGTTGTAACGCAAAGGTAGTATATATTTTTTTATGCAATATTTGTGATCATAATTTGCACTTTTGTATGTACTATTTTAGTATTTGTATTTATTTCTGTTCTTATTAATACTCATGTTTATTATTGATATCTTGTTGTTAGTTTTGTATTCATGCTATATTTTGAAACCTTTATTGCATCTTTTTGTAAATAATTTTTAATGTGTAACCATCTTGTATTTATATTAAGTTAATTTTTTTTTATATTTGTTTTACATTAATCAATTCATCATGTTAATGATTTTATAACTTTTACAGTTTTTCGAAATTATATACATTAAGAATGATATTAAATATTACTTATTTTAACGCTGAATGAGTAGCTTAATTAGTTGTAGAATGAATGTGCAAATAATAATATAAATCATTGCATAAAAAGGCTTGAAAAACTGCTGTTTAAAGTTCAATAGCCTATTTATGTACATTAATATCGATAACCACCATATATTAAAGAGTTCAGAAAACAAAAAACAAATCTGTCACTAAAGCCATATGCATAAAAGGTATCAAGCTGTAAACATGAAAAACAGAAGTTTGAAATCTACTTAAGCAGTTAACGGTTAATTTTATCCAAATAGGCATCCATGTCGAACTCCTTTGCCTTGCAATTCTTTCTGAAAAACCTTCCAGCTGCCTTAAAAATTTGCTCGCCTATTTTGTTGCAGTCAGCACCCAATAGTTTGCGGCAAATGACCATCCTTTTCTGCTTCAAATCATTCTTGCTTGCATTATTTAGATCACAATCCCATTCATCTGCCTTTTGCCCCATGAATGTCTCCATGTGCAACATCGCATAAACACCACAATCAATTTTGTTTGTTGAAGTTCTCCACTTGATTTTCATTCTTTCAATTCTCGCGTTCCCCATAATCTCTCCTCTGTCCTTTGATTTTTTTTCATTCAAAAAATAAATAAAAAGCTTCACCTGCAACATTAATATTTCACATTACATATTGATTATAATATAGTAATTTTTATCTTTAAGTAGCTTTATTTAATGTACTTAACAGCCTGCTAGGTGTTTCTCCATACTTGACAGATATCTCCTGGTTGTCTTGCTGATTTGAATTGTCAATAAGATGAATCTTATATGACAAGAAATCGAAGCAGATTACATGATAAATTCTTGTATAGATGTAACGCCCCCATCTGACCTTCCAATATGGAGCCGCGTTACATTGATGGTTCAAGTTTTCAAAGTGCAATTCAAATAAACAATTAAGAAAAGGTTTCAAATTAAATCATAAAATAGATTAACGGTTAAGAAATCCTTCGAGTCTTGTTTCATAAACAGAATCTCAGTCTTTAAAACATTCAAAAGGGAAGGGTTTTCAGAGGACAGAATGACAACACAAAGCATGCATAGCATTTTCAATTTA
>JAPKLW010006431.1:0-14822 GCA_026898455.1 Plectranthus barbatus | reverse complement strand
GCACGAAAATTGACTAGTACATTATTTTAAAAATTCGCAAACTAAAAAATGGTATCAAAAGTTCATTTTTATGGTTGAAACCTTTTTCTGGATGTACAATAGATAGTATTTATGGTTTTCTTTGTTGTTATTGGTTCAAAATTGTCAATAATGACCAGTTTGAAAATGCACGAAAATTCACCAGTACAAAATTTTGAAAATTCACCGGTACAAAATACAGTATCAAAAGTTCATTTTTATGGTACAAACCTATTTATAGATGAATAAAAGTTAGTGTTTACGGTTTCCTTTGTTGTAATTGGTTAAGAATTGTAAATAATGACCAGTTCGAAAGTGCACGAAAATTCATCGGTACAAAATTTTGAAAATTCGCAAACTAAAAAATAATTTCAAAAGTTCATTTTCTGGTTGAAACATGTTTATAGATGTATAAAAGTAAGTTTTTAGGGTTTCCATTGTTGTAATTAGTTCAAATTGTCAAAAATGATCAACTCGAAAGTGTCCGAAAATTCACCCGTACAAAATTTTGAAAATTCGCAAACTAAAAAACGGTTTCAAAAGTTCATTTTTTTTGTTGAAACATGTTTCTAGATATATAAAAGTAAGTTTTTAGGATTTCCGTTGTTGTAATTAGTTCAAAATTGTCAAAAATGACCATCTCGAAAATGCACGAAAATTCGCAGGTACAAAACTTTGAAAATTCGCAAACTAAAAAATGATTTCAAAAGTTCATTTTTATGGTAGAAACCTATTTCTAGATGTATAAATGTTAGTGTTTAGGGTTTCCATTGTTGTAATTGGTTAAGGATTGTAAATAATGACCAATCCGAAAGTGCACGAAAATTCACCGGTACAAAATTTTGAAAATTCGCAAACTAAAAAACCGATTCAAAAGTTCATTTTATGGTTGAAACATGTTTATAGATGTATAAAAGTAAGTTTTTAGGGTTTCCATTGTTGTAATTAGTTCAAATTGTCAAAAATGACAAGCTCGAAAGTGCCCGAAAATTCACCCGTACAAAATTTTGAAAATTTGCAAACTAATAAACGGTCTCAAAAGTTCATTTTTTTGGTTGAAACATGTTTCTACATGTATAAAAGTAAGTTCTTAGGGTTTTCCTTGTTGTAATTAGTTAAAAATTGTAAAAAATGACCATCTCGAAAGTGCACAAAAATTGACTGGTACAAAGTTTTGAAAATTCGCAAACTAAAAAATGGTATCGAAAGTTCATTTTTATGGTTGAAACCTTTTTCTAGATATACAAAAGTTAGTATTTATGGTTTCCTTTGTTGTAATTGGTTCAGAATTAACAATAATGACCAGTTCGAAAATGCACGAAAATTCACCAGTACAAAATTTTGAAAATTCACCGGTACAAAATACAGTATCAAAAGTTCATTTTTATGGTTGAAACATGTTTCAAGATGTATAGAAGTAAGTTTTTAGGGTTTCCGTTGTTGTAATTAGATCAAAATATTCGAAAATGACAAGCTCGAAAGTGTAAGAAAATTCACCGGTACAAAATTTTGAAAATTCGCAAACTAAAAAACGGTTTCAAAAGTTCATTTTTATTATTGAAACATTTTTCTATATGTATAAAAGTTATTGTTTAGGGTTTCCTTTGTTGTAATTGGCTCAGAATTGTCAATAATGACCAGTTCCAAAGTGCACGAAAATTCACCGGTAAAAAATTTTGAAAATTCGCAAACTAAAAAATGGCTTCAAAAGTTCATTTTTATGGTTGAAACCTTTTTCTAGATTTATAAAAGTAAGTTTTTAGGGTTTCCATTGTTGTAATTAGTTCAAAATTGTCAAAAATGACCAGCTCGAAAGTGCACGAAAATTCAACTGTACAAAATTTTGAAAATTTGCTAACTAAAAAAGGTCTCAAAAGTTCATTCTTTGTTGAAACATGTTTCTAGATGTATAAAAGTATGTTTTTAGGGTTTCCGTTGTTGTAATTAGATCAAAATTGTCAAAAATGACCATCTCGAAAGTGCACGAAAATTTACCGGTACAAAATTTTTAAAATTTGCAACCTAAAAAACGGTATTAAACGTTCATTTTTATGGTTGAAACCATTTTCTGGATGTATAAAAGTTAGTGTTTAGGGTTTTGTTTGTTGTAATTGGTTCAGAATTGTCTATAATGACAAGTTTGAAAATGCACAAATATTTACTGGTAAAAAATTTTGAAAATTCTCAAACTAAAAAACTGTTTCAAAAGTTCATTTTTATGGTTGAAACATGTTTCTAGATGTATAAAAGTAAGTTTTTAGGGTTTCCATTGTTGTAATTAGTTCAAAATTTTCAAAAATGACCAGCTCGAAAGTGCACGAAAATTAACCCGTTCAAAATTTTGAAGATTTGCAACCTAAAAAACGGTCTCAAAAGTTAATTTTTTTGTAGAAATATTTTTCTAGATGTATAAATGTAAGTGTTTAGGGTTTCCGTTGTTGTAATTAGTTCAAAATTGTCAAAAATGACCATCTCGAAAGTGCACGAAAATTGACCCGTACAAAATTTTGAAAATTCGCAAACTAAAAAACGGTATCAAAAGTTCATTTTTATGGTTGAATCCTTTTTCTGGAACTATAAAAGTTAGTGTTTAGGGTTTTCTTTGTTGTAATTGGTTCAGATTTGTCAATAATGACAAGTTCGAAAGTGCACAAAAATTTACTTGCACAAAATTTTGAAAATTCGCAAACTAAAAAACAGTTTCAAAAGTTCCTTTTAATGGTTGAAACATGTTTCTAGATGTATAAAAGTAAGTTTTTAGGGTTTCCATTGTTGTAATTAGTTCAAAATTTTCAAAAATGACCAGCTCGAAAGTGCACGAAAATTAACCTGTTAAAAATTTGAAAATTAGCAAACTAAAAAACGGTGTCAAAAGTTTATTTTTTGTTGAAATTTGTTTCTAGATGTATATAAGTAAGTTTTTAGGGTTTCCATTGTTGTAATTAGTTCAAAATTGTAAAAAATGAACATCTCGAAAGGGCACGAAAATTCACCGATACAAAATTTTGAAAATTCGCAAACTAAAAAACGGTCTCAAAAGTTCTTTTTTTTGGTTGAAACATGTTTCTACATGTATAAAAGTAAGTTCTTAGGGTTTTCGTTGTTGTAATTTGTTAAAAATTGTCAAAAATGACCATTTCGAAAGTGCACGAAAATTGACCTGTACAATATTTTAAAAATTCGCAAACTAAAAAATGGTTTCAAAAGTTCTTTTTTATGGTTGAAACCTTTTTCTGGATGTATAAAAGTTAGTATTTATGGTTTCCTTTGATGTAATTGGATCAGAATTGTCAATAATGACCAGTTCGAAAATGCACGAAAATTCACCAGTACAAAATACAGTTTCAAAAGTTCAATTTTATGGTTGAAAATTTTTTTGAGATGTACAGAAGTAAATTTTTAGGGTTTTCATTGTTGTAATTAGTTCAAAATTGTGAAAATGAGCAGCTCGAAAGTGAAAGAAAATTCACCGACACAAAATTTAAAAAATTTGCAAACTAAAAAACGGTTTCGAAAGTTCATTTTTATGGTTGAAACAATTTTCTATATGTATAAAAGTTATTGTTTAGGGTTTCCTTTGTTGTAATTGGTTCAGAATTTTCAATAATGACCAGTTCGAAAGTGCACAAAAATTCACCGGTACAAAATTTTAAAAATTCGAAAACTAAAAAACATTTTCAAAAGTTCAGTTTTATGGTTGAAACATGTTTCTAGATGTATAAAAGTTAGTGTTTAGGGTTTTTGTTGTTGTAATTAGTTCAAAATTGTCTAAAAAAGACCAGCTCGAAAGTGCACGAAAATTCACCAGGAAAAAATTTTGAAAATTCGCAAACTAAAAAACTGTTTCAAAAGTTCATTTTTTTGGTTGAAACATGTTTCTAAATGTATAAAAGTAAGTTTTTAGGGTTTTCGTTGTTGGTCCCGGTTTTTCAGAGTTTAACACGTTACGCAGCGGAAATAATATAAAGTGTTTTCTTGCACGCTACTAGGACTCAGCTGACAACTGGCAACAGGTCAGCTGGTGCTGGTGACTGAGTACGCAGTTGACAACTGGTCAGCTGGTGATTCAAAACTTAGAATATTTTAGCCTAGTTTGCACAGTTATATCAGTTTCAGAACATACACCAGCACTTGGGTGCTGGGTTTTAAATCATAAAGTAATGCAGAAAACTGATAAATGACAAAAGGATTTATAGTGGTTTGATCAATCGATCTACGTCCACTCTCCAGTCGAAGCACTGGAAATTTCACTATGAGCAATCGGTTACAGGTTGCCTACGATTTATCTCTAGCTGGTGAATGCCTTGTTCACCAGTTCACTAGATCAACCGCTCCCGGTCCTGGTCTCCTCTTCAGCTCTCTTCTGCTGATGGAGTGCGAGCACGTCACTTCAACCTCCACAGCGTTTTGGGTGTTTAGTTCTCCCAAGAACGTAAATCCTTTTGCGGCAGAATGCCCGTAATAACTCAAGTGCTAGAATGCACAGGAGCTGCTGTGAACTTCCTCGAAGAGAAAGAACACCAAATGAGATCTCTAAACTTACAAGCGTAAAGCTTGAAGTCTCGTGTTTGAATAAATCAACACACGGAAAGCTTTATGAAAAGCCTCGAAAGTACTTTTTGCGTTCTTGCAATAACTTCAGTTCTTTCGGTGGTTCAGCAGATCAGTGTAAGATGTTAAATCATTCGCTCGTGGAATCTAGGGATCTTATCTTTGAATGTTGGTGGTTGCGACGTATTTATAGCCGCAGGAACCGATTCAAACTTTCTAGCCGTTTGGACACATCCGGAAAGATGTCAGACCTCGGATGTCCTTCTGACGGCGGCAGGTATGTTTTTCCGGAAGGAACCATACCTTTGACCGCTTTATCTGACATAGATCTCTTTATGTCAGAACGGCTCTTTAAGTCAGTCCGAGGAATAAGACTGGCATCTTGTGACTGATAGACTTTAAGTTATCCTTCCTTAAAGTCGTCCTTTGTCAGTCGATTCCTCAGAGTATCTTCTTCTTGTCTCTACGGCGCTGGGAGAGAGAATCTGGAATTCTACTGGTAACATCTGACTGGTAGATCATACTGGTGATCTTGTGCTGGCAGTCTCTGCTGGTGACTTGCCCTGGCATCATCAAAGTCTACCAAATCTGGATGTTAATTCTTCTCGGAATCTCCCATGACTGGTGAAGTCACTGCTGGTGAATAGTGCAAGCACAAACACGTATTCTGCTGGTAAGATTTGTCAGCCGCCTGCTGATGAAATCCTTCCCAACTGGTGAACAGTAGCCAGTCATATGCACTTCTCACCGCTGGTGAACAGTGTCAGCGCGAGTCTTTGTCAGCCGCCTGCTGATGAAACTTTTCCCAACTGGTGAACAGTAGCCAGTGGTAAGCTTTACTCATGCTGGTGAACAGTGTCAGCATGAGTCTTGATCAGCTGCAACTTACAACTCAATAGACCTAAACAGGACTTTACATTTAAGACCAGATCTATGTAGAGACAACTGACGCTGGTAGGACTTAGGATTTGATCCACCAAAACTATAATCTAAACACGTAAGCTACTGGGAAAGGAAACCTTAGAAAGATTTCCCAACATTCGTTGTTGTAATTAGTTCAAAATTGTCAAAAATGACCATCTCGAAAGTGCACGAAAATTCACAGGTGACACTTTGAAAATTCGCAAATTAAAAAATGGTTTCAAAAGTTCATTTTTATGGTAGAAACCTATTTCTAGATGTATAAAAGTTAGTGTTTAGGGTTTCCTTTGTTGTAATTGGTTAAGAATTGTCAATAATGACCAGTTCGAAAGTGCACGAAAATTCACCGGTACAAAATTTTGAAAATTCGCAAACTAAAAAACAGATTCAAAAGTTCATTTTATGATTGAAACTTGTTTATATATGTATAAAAGTAAGTTTTTAGGGTTTCCATTGTTGTAATTAGTTCCAATTGTAAAAAATGACCAGCTCGAAAGTTCCCGAAAATTCACCCGTACAAAATTTTGAAAATTCGCAAACTAAAAAACGGTTTCAAAAGTTAATTTTTATGGTTCAACCATTTTTCTATATGTATAAAAGTTAGTGTTTAGGGTTTTCGTTGTTGTAATTAGTTCAAAATTGTCAAAAAAGACCAGCTCGAAAGTGCACGAAAATTCACCGGTACAAAATTTTGAAAATTCGTAAACTAAAAAACGGTTTTAAAATTTAATTTTTTTGGTTGAAACATGTTTCTAGATGTATAAAAGTAGGTTTTTAGGGTTTCCTTTGTTGTAATTAGTTCAAAATTGTAAAAAATGACCATCTCGAAAGTGCACGAAAATTCACAAGTACAACACTTTGAAAATTCGCAAATTAAAAAATGGTTTCAAAAGTTCTTTTTTATGGTAGAAACCTATTTCTAGATCTATAAAAGTTAGTGTTTAGGGTTTCCTTTGTTGTAATTGGTTAAGAATTGTCAATAATGACCAGTTCGAAAGTGCACGAAAATTCACCAGTACAAAATTTTGAAAATTCGCAAACTAAAAAATAGATTCAAAAGTTCATTTTATGGTTGTAATTAGTTCCAATTGTCAAAAATGACCAGCTCGAAAGTGCCCGAAAAATCACCAGTACAAAATTTTGAAAATTTGCAAACTAAAAAACGGTCTCAAAAGTTCATTTTTTTGGTTGAAACATGTTTCTAGATGTATAAAAGTAAGTTCTTAGGGTTTCCGTTGTTGTAATTAATTAAAAGTTGTCAAAAATGATCATCTCGAAAGTGCACGAAAATTGACCAGTACAAAATTTTGAAAATTCGCAAACTAAAAAATGGTATCAAAAGTTCATTTTTATGGTTGAAACCTTTTTCAAGATGTACAAAAGTTAGTGTTTTTGTTTTCCTTTGTTGTAATTGGTTCAGAATTGTCAATAATGACCAGTTCGAAATACAGTTTCAAAAGTTCATTTTTATGGTTGAAACATGTTTCAAGATGTATAGAAGTAAGTTTTTAGGGTTTATGTTGTTGTAATTTGTTCAAAATTGTCGAAAATGACCAGCTCGAAAGTGTACGAAAATCCACTGGTACAAAATTTTGAAAATTCGCAAACTAAAATACGGTTTCAAAAGTTAATTTTTATGGTTGAAATTTTTTTCTATATGTATAAAAGTTATTGTTTAGGGTTTCCTTTGTTGTGATTGGTTCAGAATTGTCAATAATAACCAGTTCGAAAGTGCACGAAAATTCACCGGCACAAAATTTTAAAAATTCTAAAACTAAAAAACATTTTCAAAAGTTCATTTTTATGGTTGAAACATGTTTCTAGATGTATAAAAGTTAGTGTTTAGGGTTTTCGTTGTTGTAATTAGTTCAAAATTCTCAAAAAAGACCAGCTCGAAAGTGCACGAAAATTCACCAGGAAATTTTTTTGAATATTCGCAAACTAAAAAACAGTTTCAAAAGTTCATTTTTTTGGTTGAAACATGTTTCTAGATGTATAAAAGTATGTTTTTAGGGTTTCCGTTGTTGTAATTTGTTCAAAATTGTCAAAAATGACCATCTCGAAAGTGCACGAAAATTCACAGGTTTGACACTTTGAAAATTCACAAATTAAAAAATGGTTTCAAAAATTCATTTTTATGGTAGAAACTTATTTCTAGATGTATAAAAGTTAGTGTTTAGGGTTTCTTTTGTTGTAATTGGTTAAGAATTGTCAATAATGACCAGTTCGAAAGTGCACGAAAATTCATCGGTACAAAATTTTGAAAATTCGCAAACTAAAAAAGAGATTCAAAAGTTCATTTTATGATTGAAACATGTTTATTGATGTATAAAAGTAAGTTTTTAGGGTTTCCATTATTGTAATTAGTTCCAATTGTCAAAAAAGACCAGCTCGAAAGTGCCCGAAAATTCACCCGTACAAAATTTTGAAAATTTGCAAACTAAAAAACAGTCTCAAAAGTTAATTTTTTTGGTTGAAACATGTTTCTACATGTATAAAAGTAAGTTCTTAGGGTTTCCCTTGTTGTAATTAGTTAAAAATTGTCAAAAATGACCATTTCGAAAGTGCACGAAAATTGACCTGTACAATATTTTAAAAATTCGCAAACTAAAAAATGGTATCAAAAGTTCATTTTTATGGTTGAAACCTTTTTTTGGATGTACAAAAGTTAGTATTTATGGTTTCCTTTTGTTGTAATTGGATCAGAATTGTCAATAATGACCAGTTCGAAAATGCACGAAAATTCACCAGTACAAAACTTTGAAAATTCACCAGTACAAAATACAGTTTCAAAAGTTCAATATTATGGTTGAAACATTTTTCGAGATGTATAGAAGTAAATTTTTAGGGTTTCCGTTATAATTATTTCAAAATTATCGAAAATGACCAGCTCGAAAGTGAGAGAAAATTCACCGGTACAAAATTTAGAAAATTTTCAAACTAAAAAACTGTTTCAAAAGTTCATTTTTATGGTTGAAACAATTTTCTATATGTATAAAAGTTATTGTTTAGGGTTTCCTTTGTTGTAATTGATTCAGAACTGTCAATAATGACCAGTTCGAAAGTGCACAAAAATTCACCGGTACAAAATTTTAAAAATTCGAAAACTAAAAAATATTTTCAAAAGTTCATTTTTATGGTTGAAACATGTTTCTAGATGTATAAAAGTTAGTGTTTAGGGTTTTTGTTGTTGTAATTAGTTCAAAATTGTCAAAAATGACCATCTCGAAAGTGCACGAAAATTTACTTGTACAAAATTTTGAAAATTCGCAAACTAAAACTGTAACACCCCGTATTTTTCCGCTACTATTTTGCTAAATAATTATGAAGCATTCGGGCTAAATTGATTTAAAGGTATTATGAGCACAATCGTGATTTAATTCGATGACGGGCATTTACTCGAAAATAATTCCGAGGTAAAATTCCGAAAATCGTTTCCCTATTATTTCCCTAAGTCTTCGGCCCTATGTGATTAATGTGGGTAGATTATGTTAGTTTAAATCATATGTTACAAGTTGGAGATAAATAAATTAGGGAATTACAAGTATAGCCCTCCTAAATAAACATCACCTAATAAGACAAGTAAGGGTATACTAGTAATCAATTAATAATGTATAGAACAAAATAGAAAAGAAATTATGTAAATGGGAAAAGACCATGGAGGACTATCTAAAGGGTGCCAATTAAATATCTTGAAGGACAAAAGTGAGAGGAAAATTTATGGAAACACAATCATTGTTTTCCTTGGAAATTTGCATGGGAAAAACTATACTTGCACTCCACCATTTTCTTTCCCCTCACTCCCATCGGCTGCCACCTTATATCCCCCTCCAATCTCTCTCATTTCCATCATTACACCATCTTCATCCTCTCCAAACCCTCTCCACCGTCCATTGAAGACCACCATTGTTGCAGCCCCTAAAACTCAACACAACCCCACTTCTCTTACTCTAGATCACATCAATCTTTACACAAAACTTACCCTCTCACCTTCCTCTATCTAAATATCTAAAAAACCCTATCATTCTACCACTTTGTAAAATCGACCATGGCTGGAAATTGAAGATCTATGGAGCCATGAAGGAGATCTAGAAGGCTACAAAGAGCTAGGAGCAAAGAGAGAGCAAGTTGGAGCCTCAAACCCCCATTTTCGAAATCTTGGAGGAGGAACCCAAATGTGAAATTAAAACCTTCAAGTAACCTCTATCTACCCTCTTTAGACCTGTTGGGAAATCTGTCTAAGGTTTCCTCCCCCAGTAGCTTACTTGTTTAGATTGTAGTTTTGGTGGATCAAATCCTAAGTCCTACCAGCGTCAGTTGTCTCTACATAGCTCTAGTCTTATATGTAAAGTCCTGTTTAGGTCTTTGAGTTGTAAGTCGCAGCTGATCAAGACTCATGCTGACACTGTTCACCAGCATGAGAAACGCTTACCACTGGCTACTGTTCACCAGTTGGGAAAAGTTTCATCAGCAGGCGGCTGACAAAGACTCGTGCTGACACTGTTCACCAGCATGAGAAGCGCTTATGACTGGGTACTGTTCACCAGTTGGGAAGGGTTTCATCAGCAGGCGGCTGACAAATCTTACCAGCAGAATACGTGTTCTTGCTTACACTATTCACCAGTGGTGATTTCACCAGTCATGGGAGATTCCGAAAAGAGTTAACATCCAGAGATTTGGTAGACTTAGATGATGCCAGGGCAAGTCACCAGCAGAGACTGCCAGCACAAGATCACCAGTATGATCTACCAGTCAGATGTTACCAGCAGAATTCCAGATTCTCTCTCCCCGCGTAGTAGAGACAAAAAGAAGACTCTCTGAGGAATCGACTGACAAAGTATGACTTTAAGGAAGGATAACTTAAAGTCTATCAGTCACAAGACGCCAGTCTCATTCCTCGGACTGACAGAGAGAGCCGTTCTGACATAAAGAGATCTGTGTCAGATAAAGCGGTCAAAGGTATGGGTCCTTTCCGGAAAAGCATACCTGCCGCCGTCAGAAGGACATCCGAGGTCTGACACCTTTCCGGATGTCCTTCTGCGGCTATAAATACGTCGCAACCACCAACATTCAAACATTCCACGATTCCACTTATCTGCTCAACCACCGAAAGAACTGAAATTATTGCAAAATCGCATAAAGTACTTTCGAGGCTTTTCATAAAGCTTTCCGTGTGTTGATTTATCAAACACGAGACTTCAAGCTTTAAGCTTGTAAGTTAAAGATCTCACTTGGTGTTCTTTCTCCTTCGAGAGAGTTCACAGCAGCTCCTGTGCTTACCAGCACTTGAGTTATTACGGGCATTCTGCCGTAGAGACTGTTACGTTCTTGGGAGAACTAAAACACCCAGCTAGCTGTGGAGGTTGAAGTGACGTGCTCGCACTCCATTAGCTGAGGAGAGTTGAAGAAGGATCCAGGACCGGGAGCGGTTGATCTAGTGAACTGGTGGACGAGGCATTCACCAGCTAGAGATAGATCGTAGGAGACCTGTACCTGATTACTCTTAGTGGAATTTCCAGTGCTTCGACTGGAGAGTGGACGTAGATCGATTGATCGAACCACTATAAAAATCCTTTGTTATTTATCAGCTTTCTGTCTTTCATTCATATTTTAAACCCAACACTCAAGTGCTGGAGTATATCCTGAAACTGATATATAACTGTGCAAACAAGGCTAAATATTCTAAGTTTTGAATCACCAGCTGACAGGTCTCAGTTGTCAGCTGTGTACTGAGTAACCAGCACCAGCTGACCAGTTGCCAGTTGTCAGCTGTGTGTAAGTAGCTTGCAAGAAAACACTTAACATTATTTCCGCTGCGTAACGTTTTATACTCTGAAAAACCGGGACCAACAAGTGGTATCAGACGCGGTCGGTCATTCTAGACTGGTCGTACACTGAGTCGCTTAGGACCGAGATCCAAGTTTCCTTGCACTCCACTTTGTCTGTCTGTTGTTTAGCTCAGGTACGCAAGATGAATATCCCGAAGCTACTCAACTACAATCCTGACAAGCACGCAATGTGGCGAAAGAGGTCACTCATTCAACTGAAAAGTTTCCATCCGAAAATGACAGACGTGCTGGAGAAAGGGCCGATCCAGATCACCAAGACACAACACCAGCTAGGAGATCGCCCAGCTGCTGAGATCCCAAAGCCCCCAGAAGAATGGAACGCTGAGGACAGGAAGCGAAATCAGCTGGACTCCGTTGCTCACGAAATGATCCTGTCATCTCTTCCAGATCCGCTGATGGAGGAAGTCCTCCAATTTGACAGCGCCAAGGCAGTCTGGGACTACCTTGATAGTCTCTGTAAGGAGACAGATCAGATGAAGCGCAACAAGTTGCAAGTTGCGGTGGACAAGTACGAGTCATTCCAGATGCTGACTGGTGAAACCATCAAGGAGATGGAGGCTAGATTCAATGCTATAGTCAGCGAGCTGAAGTCTTTGGACAAGGAGTACTCGAATGCAGAGCTTAATGCAAAGATCTTGTCAAAGATGCCCAAGGAGGACTGGTTTGTGAAGACTACATCTCTTAAGGAGAAGGATCTATCCAAGATGACTCCCAAGGAGCTATTTGCTCAGCTCCAAGCACATGAGTGGGATATCTAAATGGTGAACAAAAATGAAGCCATTCGGACCGTTGGATCTCCCAGCATCAAAACACATGACGAAGCCTACTTCGTCAAGAGGGATTTCAAATGGAAGCCCAAGAAGCCTTTTCACACTGACAGATCTGCTGGGCCGCACAACCAGCAGAAAGAGATCCCATCCACATCGGGATCTAACTCCAAAGGCAGCGAGAGCTCTATCGCAGATCTTGAGCAACAAATGAAGAGACTGGCTGTACTTCTGGAGAAAGCCAAGGCGAAACAGGGAGTTTTTCTCAGCTCATCTGATGGAAAGTTCGTCAAGAGAGCTCCCCGCGCGTGTTATCAGTGCCAATCCCCTGACCATCTTAAATTTGAATGTCCACAAGTGGATAAAGAAGAGCGGGAAAGGCTGAAGAAGATCTTTGAAGAGCGTGCATCCAAGGCCGTTGCTAAGGCCATGCTGACAAGGACAGAGGTTCCTGATATACCTGACCATGATGATGGAGAGTATGCGTCAGATGAAGAGTCAGAAGAGGAAGCGCTACTGGCGCTGATGGTAGCTTTCGGAGAGGAAGCACATGAAGATTGTGCTGACAGTGAGGGGGAACAAGCACTTGCTGCTGACGACCAGGTACAATCTGTTCCCTCATTGCACATCATGTCTCCACGCATCCTAGACGATGCTGAGTCGCATTGCTCTGACTCAGAGGTTGTCACCATAGATATTCTTCAGCAAGAATTTCTTAAATTTTACGAAATAAAGAATATCTTGGCTAGCGAAAACACCTCGCTAAAAGATCAGATTTCTATTTTGACCAATGAGATTGAAAAATCTAGGTCACTCGGTGTAGAGTTAGCCACTCTGAAAGAAACTCACTCAGATTTGCTCAAAAATTTTGAAATTTTAAAAACTGAGAGAGATGCCTTTCAAAAGATTGTCCTTGAGCAAGACAATAAAATAAATCATTTAAATAAAGGCTCCAAGAATTTGGAAGAGGCTCTATCCCATTGGAGAAAGCCTACCGATAAATCCGGGTTGGGATTTGAAAAGGATTTGAGCATAAACCAACCCGAACTCACAGCTAATAAGGGTAAGGGCAAACTGATAAATGCATCAGCACCAGCTGGTAATACCAGTCAGTCCCGTATGGCTGATCAGCACAGGAATAATAAGACCAGATTTATAGGTGAGTCATCACGACAAAAACCTCAACTGGCAAAATCCTCTGCTGACAGGACGCCAGCACACCCTAAGACGCAGACTAAGCCGAATAATTCTAAGGCAATGAAGTCAGCATCAGCTACCAGTGGAATCCGACAGCCAGCACCAGCTGTCAAGGGAATTCACTCACAACCTCGTCAGTATGCCAATCACCAGCATACTTACAAGGGATCCAAATCTCAGAGTAACTCTGAGAGAAGGATAATACCTGATAGGAGGAATACCTATCAGTGGCCTGAGTCCAATCACAAGTTTTCTCAAAGGGCTGTGAAGGCTAGCCATGGTGGTCCACACTTCCAGAGACCACGAAGGCAACACACACAACCGGAAAAATATTTCCGAAACTCTCAGCGGAAGAATACTTCCAAAGGAGTTACACACACAGCCACACCTTCCCAAACCAAACTCATGCATTACTTCAAAAGGAAGGGAAAGGCTACTGATGATATCAGCAAGGGTAAAACCAAGCTGAAAATCACTAAAGTCTGGATTCCGAAAGGAATCATTCAGCGATCTAACCCTGCAGGACCCGAAGAAGATCGGGGACCTAAATAAATTCTTTATCTTTCTTGCAGGTACAGGATCATGCAACACAGCTTCAGAGGTCGAGAGAGTGGATCTTAGATAGTGGGTGTTCAGCTCACATGACTGGTGAAGAGGATTTGTTTGCAGATCTTATCAAGGTCAAAGGACCTCCAGTTATTTTTGGTGATAACTCTAAGGGCAGAGTTATTAGCAAGGGCTGCATCGAGAAGGACGATGTCAGAATTTTAAATGTATCCCTTGTTACCTCTCTCAAGCACAACCTCCTGAGTATCAGTCAGCTGTGCGATAGTGGCTACACAGTTCACTTTGAGAAATCAGAGTGCCAGATCAAGGACGAGATGACTGGCGAGACCAAGTTGAGAGGTATTCGAAAAGGAGGACTATATGTCGTCGACTGGCAAAGTGGGAAGACTGATTCATGCTTCGTGGCCACCAGTACTATGGAAACTAACTGGTTGTGGCACAAAAGGTTGAGTCATCTGAATTTCAGAACTATCAACTACCTGGCCAAGCATGATCTTGTGGAAGGACTTCCCAAGGGAGGATTCAAGAAGGAAGGGATTTGCAAAGCATGCCAGCAGGGCAAGCAAACTAAGAAGTCCTTCAAGAACCAGTCGCCAGTCTGCCCCAGTACCAGTCGGGTACTCGAGTTGCTACATATGGACCTCTTTGGACCAGTAGCACCTCAAACCATTGGAGGAAAACGTTATTCGCTTGTGGTAGTCGATGACTACTCGCGCTATACCTGGGTAAAGCTTCTCAGAACCAAGGATGAAGTGAAAATCATTCTTCCAGATTTGATTGTCAAAGCACAGAAACAGAGAGAAGCTATGGTAAAGCGGATACGGTCAGACAATGGGACGGAATTCTGCAACAGTCTGCTGATGGATTTTTGCGCGAAAGCCGGCATTAAGCATGAAAGATCTGCACCAAGGCAACCGCAGCAGAATGGACTGGCAGAACGTAGGAACAGGAC
>JAPKLW010006430.1:0-11312 GCA_026898455.1 Plectranthus barbatus | reverse complement strand
TAATAATAATAATAATAATAATAATAATAATAATAATAATAATAATAGCACACTAATCACGGACTAAATCAAGTGCACAAATTATATTATTTTATTTTATTTATTTTATTTTTTAAGCAAAAGTGCACGAGTTATTCATTGAATGGATATAATACAAAAATCTGAATAAAATGATTCCAAACGTGACAAATAATAATAATAATAATAATAATAATAATCGCATGCTAATCACGGACTAAATCAAGTGCACAAGTTATTATTATTTTATTTTATTTTATTTATTTTTTTTAGCAAAAGTGCATGAGTTATTCATTGAATGGATATAATACAAAAATCTGAATAAAATAATTCCAAATGTGACAAAAAAAAATGTAGATTAATTAACTATTATTACTATTAGGCCTCCCTGCGAGCAAACATGCTCAATACTCCTCCATAAATTTTCTACCTCATCACACCTGCAAGACTGCAACGATTCTAAAAGTGTTAGTTGTTGCTTGATTGTATATACAAAGAATGAATTAATGGTTAATATACAATCAAGCCACAATAGTAATACAATCAAGCATTATATTAATCAAACAACAACTAAAACACAATCAAGCAATTGCTCGATTTTCATTAGTTGAGCAAGATGTGACATGAATGAACTAGACTCATATGTAAAGCTATATAGGAATGAAATTGTATCATCATTTTTTTAAAAAAACTCAAGATTAAGAGTTCTTGAACTGAGGTAAAACTAAGACAGGTAACCGTCTGAAAAATTTCTCGAAGTGTATGCGAGAGAGGAAAAAGTGCGGTTGCAAGATTTGTGTCAGTTTATGAATTCAACCGTCATCCTTGAACCCGAATCAAGCCATTGATGGATAAGATGGCCGACCATAGTTGAACTCCTTTGTATCTAGAAGCTAGCCAATATAAGTATATTATACTCAATTTTGTTTAGATATATAAAATAGAAATACATGGAACACATGCAAGATTTAATCCATCAATCCCACTGCTATAAATTGCTGCTCGGATTAGCTTTGTAGCACAAACATAGATTCAAAATTGTTGAGAAAGTTAGAGAGAGAAATGGCAGTCATCCCTCCCAATCCCGCCATGCAAGATCTGAAGCTCACAATCCAAGAATCATCCCTCATTTTCCCTCTGCAACCAACTCAGAGAAGACCCTTGTATCTATGCAGCATGGACCAGATACTCAACTACAACATCCCCACCGTCTATTTCTTCGCCGCCAACCCAGATTTTCCTCCTCACCTCGCTGCCCAGAAACTCAAACTGGCCGCGCAGAGGGTTCTCGTGCCCTACGATTTCATGGCCGGGAGGCTCAACCTCAACCGTGACTCCGGCCGCCTTGAGATCGACTGCAACGCCGCCGGAGCTGGCTTCGTGGTGGCTTCCTCCGAGTTCTCGCTTGACCAGATTGGGAACTTGGTATGTCCCAACCTCGGATTCCGACAACTCGCTGTCCAAAACCTAGACAGCGTAGATAAGGATGACCAGCCACTGTTTATTCTTCAGGTATGTATTATTGTAATCAGTAGTGGATATAGAAATAATTCATAGGAAGCTTAAAAGATTGGCTCATAGTAAAATTAAAAATATATATATAAATTCATATATGAAAATTAATGTCGATATTTAGTAATTCCAGCTCCGATAGCATATATTTAAGTTGTTGCAGTTAAAAAACTCGTAATTGGACCTTGGTTTAGCCGGTCCGTCATTTGATGTGCACCGATCATCGCGTTCCTTCGGTCGGCGATACACCCCTGATCTTGACTGACCGAGTCGTGCCTCTAGTGCTGCTACTTTGAAAAAATTAGAGTATTCAAAACCAACCTATGCTCTGAATACATTAACACGAGATAACACTATAAAATCTTTATCCTACTACATTGGCTTTCCTGATCATGAGTAATGTATTAAAGACTAAAATCTTAAGGTAAAAACTTGCGTTAGCATGCCTAAACGATTTAGACGGGTTTCATCCATACTCAAATGGGTTCACCCATTTCAAATAGGATTTATTAATTTCCAATAAAGTTATATTAGTATATTACATAGGTTTGACTTGGATTAATGAATAAAACCCGCCTAAACCGTTTAGGCGTGTCTAACCTGAGACCTTCCGAAATCTTAATACTAAAACATACACAATTTTCAGGGGCCCTCACACCCTCTTCTTCAATCTCAACCCTTCTTCCATTTAACAGTTTCCTAATAAAAGAGAATTATTCCATAAAATATCATATTATTTTGTTATTGAAATCGAAAAAAATTTCAATCTCTGCTCCTGCTTCTGTAGATCACCTCTTTCAAGTGCGGTGGCTTCGCGATCGGACTGTGCGTGAACCACATCTTGTTAGACGGGATGAGCGCCAAGGATTTCAACGAGAATCTTGCATCCCAAGCCTTCGACGACAAGCCCTTATCAGTCCTCCCCTGCTTCGACCGCCGCCTGCTCGCCGTCAGGTCTCCTCCGCGAGTGTCGTTCGATCACCGGGAGTTCTTCAAGCCGGACCTCCCCGCCTCCGGCATTCCAGTCTTCGACTGCAAGAAGGAAGAGCTGGAATACCGAGTTTTCCAGCTCACCCCTTCCGACATCAATTTCTTGAAACAAAAGGCCAAACCGGAAAACGCCAGAATCAGCGGCCTCACGGTGGCGGCGGCCCTCATGTGGAAGTGCAAGGCGCTGTCCAAAGACGAAGTCTGCGATAAGGAACGGGTTTCCAGTCTGCTCAACGTCGTCGACCTCCGATCGAGGCTGCGGCAGCCGGCGCTGCCGCCCAACTACTGCGGCAATGCTGTGGTGGTGGCGTACGCGGCGGCGAGCTGCGGGGAGATCGAAGCGATGGAGTTCTCGAAGCTGGTGGAGATGGTGGCGGAGGCGCCGGGGAGGGTGACGGACGAGTACGCGAGGTCGGCGCTGGATTGGCTGGAGATCAATAGAGGGTTTCCGTTTGGGGAATACATGGTGAGCTCGTGGCTGAGGCTGGGGTTTGAGGAGGTGGCTTTCCCGTGGGGGAAGGCGGTGCACACCGGCCCCGTCGTCAGCCACCGCAAGGATATTTGCTGGGTTTTTCCGACGGTGTATGGTGTCAATGCCTTGGTTTCGCTGCCGCCGCCGGAGATGAAGCGGTTTGAAGCCTGTTTCCGGAGGTTTTTTGAGCCGGAGTCTAATCTCGCCGCCCCGGCCACCGCTCAGACGGCGGCGACGCCTGTGGTTACAATATCGTAGAATGGAATTAATCAATCATTTGTTGCGATTTAGCTTAATTTTAACTTTTTGTTTTTTTTTTTAATTTTTATTTTATTTTCTGCGCTCATGTTTTTGCATGGTTGATCCAAATAAATAATAAAAGCAATAATTATGCTTTAAGTTTCATGAATTTAACAGCAGCTTTTTTACTCAACATATTTATCATTTAAAACTTGATCAAATCCTTTGTTTTACAATAATATTTTATTGTCTAGATTATGGATTTTAATTATTTTTTTTACGAAAATAAAATTTAACTATAATATAATATACTCTAATTAATTTTTAACAACAAAATTTAAAATTTTATAAAAGCACAAATTATAATTATGATTTTTTCTGAGAAACAATTATAATGGTGAATTCATCAATTTTCATAATCAAAATTTAGTTAAAACACTAAAAAAATAAACAAATAAATTTTTAAAAAATGTAGATTTGCAATGAAAAATTCGTATTGAAACATCTTGAACTAGGCCTAGGCGGTCCAACCAAGAAATATTGTGGCCCTTCGCCAATAGGGATATGAACTCGAATCCCCTGCACGCATGTTGGGTGCGCTACTACTGAATCAAATGCTACTATCAATCTTTATATGTTTTAAAAAATATAATCTAAAAGAAAAAACTTTGCGACAGAAATTTTCGTCGCAAATCTGTCGATAAATTTTAGCGACGTAATTTTCCGTCGCAAAATTTAAAATTTCATTTCGTCTTAGTCCGTCGCTAAATGATGAGCCGTTTTTTTGTTCCGTCACATATTTAAGAATTTCTTGTAGTATAAATTAAAAAATAATTACTAAAAATATTATATAACCTAATGGATGAACCTTATGATCAAACTTATAAAACTAAACCAAACTATAATAAATTAAAATTAAAAACAGTATTAAATAAAAACTAATATTTTTTAATAATAGAAAAGAGAATCTCAAGTAATTCACGAAATTTGGAATAAATTAAATATTATTTTTAAAAAATGCAATTAAATTAACCTTAAAAAAAATCTATGAATTAAGTTCAAAATCTTGTAACAATAAAATCATTGACTTCACCACTACGTTGGTAGCTTGGGCTCTTCCTAAACTAACTATAAAATCCTCTTAATTAGAATTAAAACACCTATTGTTGTTAAATTTTGTAGCTGATGTTTTTCAATGTCATTGCCCACGAGGTAAATGCATCCAAATCTTTATTTATTTTTCTAAGGCTCGTTTATTTTTTGACATGAATTCCTACACCGTTGATTTACACATTTTTTGGCCATTTCACGTCAAAACTATATCAATTAATGCATGAGTAGGGTTAGGAATCCTTAATGCAAAAAATACCTAGTTGAATTAGAGAAAACTAAGGATTTAGTTATGTTTCCATTATATGGTCAACATTATTATTTTAGAGTTTTTAATTATATTGTTCAATTTCTTTAGTTGGTATTCACTCCGTTCCGATTATATGGTCCAGTTTGATATTCCACGTTTGTAAAAAATTATTTAATATTTAAAGAAACTTCCAACATTACCTTTATTTAAATCATTAAATAACCTTTCATTTCATAATATTACATTTAATATTTTCATTTTTCAAAATTATTCAAGGGTAAAATGGTAAATTAACCGAGAAAAATAATGTCAAATATAAAAACTGGACCATACAATTGTAACACCCAAAAATATTAATCCAGGCCAAATAATCGGAACAGAGGGAGTATTTTTTTTTTTTTGTAATAATTTACAATTACACCCTTAAATAATCTTGGAAAACAAATTTACTAAAAGTAATAAACCGAAAAAAAGTGGTTAGTTAATATTTCTTACTAAAAGTAATGTTAGAAACTTGTTTTAATATTTAATATTTTTTTTACGAACGTGTAAGATCAAACGACCATATAATCGGAAGAGAGGGAGTGCTTAGTTACATTTTTTACCATATTGCAAAAATGCAGGAGATGTCCATGGCATCTGTATCACAACTTTAACCTAGCTTCGAATAAACTCTCTCATATTCAACATTTACCACTACTCATAAATCTGACTTTCATCACATCGATGAGTCAAGAATCAAGATCCAAGAATCAGATGAAGCAATCACAAGCCCAAATGAGAGAACAGAGAGGGAACCAGGTCGACGACGGACCATGCAAGGCCGGCATACTGAATCAGCCGTATGCCAGTATCCACGTCGAACGAGGTCTGCCTCGAGAAGAAGACGAGTTTCTGCATATAACCCGATTGCTTCACCTTCTCCGCCTTCTTATCAGCAGCGTTGCCGTTCAATGCAGGTAGATAGCTGGTCGACCTAATGGGGATTCCTAGAGTGTATGCAAGAATGGGAAGAATCCATTTTGCCAGAGCCTTGCTGCAGAACTTGACAACGAGGATCGTCGGGATGCCCAGCAACAGTCTACCCGCCAAACCAGAAACAGCAAGCTGTGCAGAAAACAGGCGTGCAACATTTTCGTGGTGAAACTGGTGATACGTTTGGTGCACCCCGATTACCTGGAATAATTTCGAACAAAGCAAACACATTGAGCGCGGTGTGTTGGAAATAACTGAAAATGGAAACAGAAATAGGAACATCTGCTCTTACAATTCCCAAAGCTACACCATCGAATGCTGTGTGATACTCAAAGCTTGGTGTTGGGAATTCTGGAGTTGGGTAAGCAAAGAGTAGCAAGAAACTCAGAGCAGCCCAGAATGATACGACTGCAAGGGAATAACACCGCTTGTTTTCAAAGATACGAAAAACAGAATCAAATTGAGCACCTAATTATGATCATGTTCTCCTATATTCCTTGCAATCAAGTTTTTGTCAACAAAACATTGGGATATGCATATATATCAAGACTTGTTTGTTATTTTGGTGTTAATTTAAATTATCATAATATAAAGGATAAGCAGTTCTGGTGAAGTAGACAAGGGGATCAAGGACAAACCATTTTGGCCCGAAACAATGAAACTATCGAGGTGCTCAGAAACACGGAGCCATAGTGACAAGATTCCCAATCCAAGAACCAGACCACCAATGATGTCTATGAAGCTGTGCATCCCAAGGTAAACCCTTGCTAATATTAACAATATAACAACTATCAGTATACGAACTCAATGAAGAACAAGATAACCCAACAACTAGAATATGACCTCACCGAGCCCAATAAGGCCAACAACCAAACAGACAATGGTGAAACCAATTACTGCTGCCAAGGCATCACTTCCATTGTAGGCCAGAATGTAGTGTAACAGGTACCTAGATTGCCCGAAATCACTCAAATTTAGAGAATCCGGTTGAAATCACTTGACAAAACATGCTAGTGCAATGAGAAACCTTAGCTTTCGGTTAAGTTTTATACGAAACGAGATGCAAGAAGATTAACATACCCCGACAAGCAAACTGTGTTTAGAGTGTGTGAAGATGGAAATCCATACTCCATTGCATTATCTTCCTCATCTTTAGTGGCTGTGATTCTCCTCACAGGTGGAGAACTAGGCCTAGGTGCTGAGACCACATCCTATGAAGCATTGTGGGAATCAATATGCAAGAAACAGTACATAGTATTTATGGAGTAATTTTATCAACAAGAATTGAAAATAGTCACCTTAATGCAGTTTCCAGTGTAATCACAAAAGGCCATCAAAAGAGTCATTTGCCTAGCCAGTTTGCAATGACCAGTCTACAACTCCAAGAATCCCAACATACATAATAATTAAAAACTGCCATCAAATTCCAGATTTATTTACTTGCAGAAGCTCAAGATTTAGTGAAGGAGATGATATGCTAAGAGATATCAGAAATTTACCCAGAAAAGCAAGGGAAGAAAAGCAGTGTAGAAAGGCACAGAAACAACACAAGATAAACCAGAAAACAAGGCATCCAAATGCTTGTGCTGGAATTTCTACAATTACATAAATCATTCCAATCATCAGAAATATATACCGAATTGATAAAACCCATATCCATATCTCAATCAAAAACACATCCCACATCACAAACCTGGATTTTGATTATAGTGGGCGTGCCAGAAATCACGCGGTGCGACACCCATTGTTGTGTGAGAGATCTGAGCTTCTGGGTCACATTAAGAATTGAAGAAACCAAGATCCAGAATGCAATTCCACACAGAAGAATCACTTGCCATCCCGTTGTACTATCCATTCACACACTCCCCACACTCCCTCTCTCTACAATCTTTGACCTCGCTCCCACCTGGTTCACGAGAGCGAGAAATCAAAAAAAGTTTGAAAATTTGTCAAAACATTAAATACATGTGGACGGCTCAAAGTTGCTTAGATATTTTCGTTTGCCATCGTATTAGCCATGCTAATTCAATGTCGATGATTTTCATAAATCGACGGCGCAATTTGAAATAATTTATTGGAATCGTGATCGGAATAAAAAGAGGTTTTGAATAATTATTGATCTTGATCAAATACGCGGATTAAAGCGACAGGCAACGATGCTAATTAAAGTAATCGCCATGTGCGACGTCGTCCCATCCTGTGCGGCACAATCATTAATCGTCGCACTGTATTCAGAATAGCGATGTATCAACATTTTCATCAATTTTTCCTAAAGACCAAAATGAACTAGAGTAAAATTATTCACTCTATCACTCAAATTTGATTCGTTTAATATTTTTTTTGAACTCAAGATCGACTCATATAAAATTTGAATTTAAACTTGAGCCTACTTAAATAAAGCTCGAACGCGATGAAACAACTTTTTAACTTAGCAATAATAATGTTCGTGAACATGTTTAAGTACATTATAAATACGTTATGGATAATTTTATGGAGTTCAATTTAGTCCAAAATTTATGGGTTAGTTTGATTAACCTGAGTAAAAAAATGGGTTGGAATCGAATTATTTTGGCTTTTGAGAGCCCGAAATCTGTTGAATTGATCCAATTAAATTTTTATCAATATTTTTTTGTTAAAACTATATTACTAAAGTCTTATTCTAATATTTAAGACCATATCTCCTAATGATGTTTTGTAGTTATATAATTGTAAAAAGTTCTAATAGTATTTTATAGATATTTAAGTTTATTTAATCATGAAATTAGAACATATTCAAATGTTGTTAAAATAAGAAATATTATATTTTTAGATTTATCACTACATAAATACTTGTGATGAGTTTTGGATTCTTTATAATAGAAAAGTACTATTTTATTTATTTATTATTAGTTAAAATATTAAAAATAACAAATAATTTATAAATTCGTTGGCCCGATGGCTAGCCAGAAGATTGAATGGCTTAAGTTTGGATTAAAAAAATTAAATCTTAAAAGTTTTAATACAAATTAACCGAAATTCATTAACCCACAAAACGAAAGAACTCACCCAAAATTCAACTTTATTTGTGGAAATTCGAATCTAACTCCATTACAAATTTGTTAGCCCGATAGATTAGCCCGAAGATTGAAGGACTTAATTTTAGATCAAAATTTTTTTAATCTGAATAATTTTTAACCTGAATTGACCCAAATTCATTAACCTACAATACACAGAGCTAATCCGAAATTCAACTATATTTGTGGAAATTCGAGTATAACTCCATTACAATATCTAAATTATGACAAGTTGTAGTTCGATTTGTGTTGGTGTGAATATTAAGAGAAAATAATCAATGCAATAAAATATTTTCAATATTCTATTATGGTAAGGAAATATGCTTGAGATGTGCAGTAAAGATTATAGTAATAAGGGTATAATAAATAATTAATTAGGTTAAATGTTTCCCATTTGTTTACTGTGATTGATACTTTCAGATTCATACTCTATTTAGGATGTGTTTTTCCGTTATAAATAAATCTTATTTGCAATCAATTTAAAAATGTGCAAAAAATACAATATTATGAAAAATTATTAAGTGGATCGAGCGCACACTACAATATTTATAGTAAATATTCTATTTATATTTTATATTCGTGCATTTCACGAAAAATATTTTTACGTATTAAATTTATAATTTGATAAAAATAATTATTTTTATCTACTTTCATATATTGATAAAAATCAACACTTCATTCTCGCAGCTAAGAGATCATGTTCACGAGTGCCAAATTCACACTTCATCCTTACCGCTAAGAGATCATTTTCACTAATGCCAAACTTCACACTTCATCCTCGCAGCTAAGAGAACATTTTCACCAATGACAAATCCACTATTTCTCGCAGCCGGTCCTCACCAATTCACGGAGATCGATAATATTAACTTGTCACTACTATATATAAGTATCATTAATCAAATAGTGATCAAATTTTGACGCCGTTGCCGGGATTGTAAAAGCGAACACCTCATATACTGAAATATTTGTTTTCGGTTTATTGTTTAAGTAAATAGAAATTTGAAAGGGTTTTGAAACTTAAAACTAATTTTTGCAAGAAAATTAAATTAAAGCAGAGATTTATAAACCAAGTTTTTCTGACACTTAGAGAAAAGATCAGATTACAGGGCAAGTTCATGTCAGGATAACATGCAAGGAAAATCCATCGATCAATTAAAATATAGATTTAGGTGGAACATCAGAAAATTATTACAAACTCCAGGGTTTGGCAATTCATAAAGTAGATTGTCAATTTCCTATATCCTTTCGGTCTCTAGGAAAATTAACAACTCCCAAAAACCTCAGATTTATTCATATGGATTAAATTCTTCTTCTCAGACATAATTAAAAATCCATATTATCAATTCTTAAATCCATTAATCAATTTTCACCTTTCAGTCTCAAATTATTTAATTATGAAAACCTAATCGAATAGCCAATCTAATCAGATTAAGAAAAGCACAAGAATTGATAAACCAATTTAAAATATTGATCGATTTGATTTCCTAAACATGCACCCAAGACAATCACATAAACCCTAGAATCTGAACAGAGGATTACCTACACATGTTCATGATAAACAAAAATATGCAAGGATAAAACCTGGAAAAGTTCTTCATAAATAAAAATCAATGTTGAACAATCTTCAATCCAAGCCAATAATAATGAGAGAACAATAAAAATTCTAAGTTTAGGTCTAAAAAATGGCATAAGTCCAAAATCTCGCCTAAACAAAACAATATATACTAAGTATAATTGTCCCAACATAGAAATAACTTAAAAGCATTAAATTCCACCTAAATAACCCGTATCTCGATCGACAGCACTAAAAAATATATATTTCTATCACCTATCACCTATCAAACACAAACACAACAAGACTAATTGTTAAATATATGTAAACAAGTTGAGTGAAATTATACATTAAAAATATTTATCTATTGTAAAGGTTTATACTAAAGGTGAAAACAAACCCAATAAAAACACTCTATCTTTAACCACTGGCAAATCCACTCTTCATCCTCGAAAACAAATTTTATCAATGGCAAATCTCTTATTCATTCTCGCAGCTAAGAGAACATTTATACCAATGGCGAATTCAATCTTCATCCTCACAACTAAGAAAACATTTTCACTAATGGCAAATCACTCTTCATCATCACAGCTAAGAGATCATATTTATCAATGGCAAACCACTCTTCATCCTCGCAATTAAGAGATCATATTCACCAATGACAAATTCTCTTCTGCCTAGCAACTAAGATAATATTTTTACCAATGACAAATTCACTCTTCTTTGGACACCAAAAAGTATGCATTCCTATCACCTATCAAACACAAACACAACAAGATTAATTGTTAAATATTTGTAAACTAATGGAGTGAAATTATTTATTAAAAATACTAATCTATTGTAAATGCTCATTATAAATGTGAAAACAACACAAATAAAAAATATCTTAATTTTCACCAATGGAAAATCCAATCTTCATCTTCGATAACTTTGTTTACCAATTCGATAACTTTTTTTACCAATGTCAAATTCATTCTTCATCATCACATCTAAGAGATCATTTTCAATAATGGAAATCCACTCTTCATCCTCGAGAACATTTTTACCAATGACAAATTCATTCTTCATAAGATAACATTCACATTTTACCCTCACTCTCTATTCTCTAACTCTCGTATGAAATCACCAGTTCACACCCCC
>JAPKLW010006429.1:0-17401 GCA_026898455.1 Plectranthus barbatus | reverse complement strand
TAGATAGAAATCGAAGGAATAGGAAAAGGTATAATCAAAGCAGTCGCGAAACTGGGCCTAAATATGGATCCGTAAAAACGATACCACTTTCAAACGGGCCCCATTTGAGATGCTGCTGTCACGCTGTGACTAAAATTTACAGTCTGCACAAAAAAAGAAATTTTAAAAAAATAAAAATTCAAGGTTTATGTTGTAATTTTCAATTTAAAAATGAAAAAAAGTCCACAACATTCATCTAAAAAAAATAATGATTGAGAAAAAAAAAAAAAAAAAAAAAAAAAAAAAAAAAAAAAAAAAAAAAAATTTAATCATTGATATTTTAATATAATAGTTGATGTTATTAATCAAATGGTTGTGAGTCATTACTAAGGGTGTACAATGTACACGGTTCAGTCCAAACCAGCCAAAACGAAATGATTTGGCCAGTTTGGTCAACGGTTTGAGTAGGGAAACAATTCGTTTGGCCCCAGTCGAATTGTTTACATTAATAATAGGGAAAATTATGAATTTTACCCCAAAGTATTGATCAATCCTGAAATTTACCTCAATCTTTTTCTATTATGTAATTTTACCCTAATCTTTGATTCTATTAGTTTAAAATACCCTGTGTTTTAAAAAGTGTTAAAATATGTTGATGTGGACGTTAAATTTGACATGGCAACTGAGATGGCATTCTAAATTGTTGAGTCATGAACCTTAAAAAAATAAAATAAAATAAAAAGAAAAAAAAAACTCTCCCATGACTGAGGTGATTCATACCCATCATCCACCGAAATTACTCATATATCCCTTGACGGCCATTTCACAAACTCTTCTACGCAGCCGCGCACCGATCTCCAGCACCAGCCCTTCTCTGTCCCTCCCCACCTACATGACCATCAACAACATCGCCAACAAGTTCACCATCGTTGGCTGCGACACCAATGCCTTCATCTACGGCTTGCGCCGCAGCGACCGATCCAACACGACGGGCTGCACCACCACTTGCGACGGTGTGGAGGACTTGAGGGAGGGCGATTGGGCTGCTGCCAGACCTCGATCCCGGGAGATGTTTGGGATGTAGGATGTGAACATTGATTTGATCAATTTCTACTATTATAGCTTCGTGATGGACTTCGAGTCTTCGACAACAGCGGTTTTGGCTTTCTTGTTGAGGAAGAGGGCTTCAATTTCTCGCCCAACAACCTCACAAACTTTGGGGAACGTTGAGAAGGTTCCTTTGGGTTTAAGGGTGGGTTTGAATCACGTTAGTGATAGGAGAATTTTTTCTATTTTATTTTTTTAAAGATTCACGCTCAACAATTCAGAATGAATGCCATGTCAATTCACATGGAATTGTCATGTCAAATTTAACATCCAAGTCAGCATATTTTAACACCTTTTATAATATAGGGTATTTTAAACTAACAAAATAAAAAATTAGGGTAAAATTACATAATAGAAAAAAAGATTAGGGTAAATTTCAAGGTTGACCAATGCTTTGGGGTAAAATTTATAGTTTTCCCTTAATAATAAATATTTAAATTATATATTATACTGAAAATTAATATTGGTTCAAACTCGACTTTAGATTTTAAAAGGTACAAATTTGTTAGGATTTTTGTTAGATAAATCATTCATTTGTTTTTTGTGTTTTAGTGGGTCAAAGATAGTAAAAGTCATCTCAGTCAGTTTTTCAGTTTCTAAAGTTCTAAAATGTAATCATTGTATAGGATCAATCGAGTTGTAATAGAATATTGTAGCTGAAGATCGAGCACTGGATAACTGAAGAAATGCACGCCTTGAAACTTGGTTTTCACCAAGTATAAGCCTTGATCAAAACCGAGTTTAGGTACTCAGTATAGGGTCTTCCACACTGACCAGGAGAAGTCAGTATGAGGGTTTTCCCGTACTGACTAAGAAAAGTCAGTATGAGGGTTTTCCATACTGACTACTGACTATGGATAGTCAGTATAAGGGTTAGTCATACTAACTATAGGAAGTCAGTATGAGGGCTAGCTATACTGACCTTGGGAAATCAGTATAAGAGTCTCTACCTTCAAAGCACGAGCTATTCGAAGATATCAAAGCTCGGTCAGACTTCGGCATATTCATGCCTAAGTAAAAGTCAGTACGAAGATATCCAAACTTGGATTCCTCAAACTAAAACTTAGTTTGACTCAAAGTTAGTGTATAGTACACTGACACAGCATAGCAGAGCAAACCTACGACATAGGCTATGATTAAACGACACCTTCCATAAGTTTAACGACTAGATTTATGTGTCTAACGGGCAGAAATTCGAAATGCTCGAAGAAGTCCTCTATAAATAGGATAGCACATCAACCTTAAATGGTTACGAATTTGAATGTTTCACACTCTAGAAAGAGCATTTTGTTAAGCCATCTCTCTGCTAAAACTCTTTGAGTTTCCGTATTTCTTTAAACGAGACTTGAGTTCCTGACTCAAGTTATTACTCTGTGCTACTCCTTCTTAGCATGAGGCTGAAGCTTTCTAGTTGAAGCTATACCTTGGTGAATATATATTTCCAAGATATATTCATAGCAGTCAGTTTTCTACTCTGTGATTCTGTTTCTCACGGGCATATGCCAATCAACTGAGTTATGGGAAGAATAGCAAACATCCAACAACCAGGAAGAAAGTAGTGTGGTGTCGTCCTCACTTCAACAGGAAGAAAGTAGTGTGGTGTCGTCCTCACTTCAACCTGAAGACTAAGCTTACAAGCAATTCCTAGGCGAGTGACCAAAGCAGACCGAAGGACGGAGGCGCCGCTGAGTTGTGTATAGATCGTAAGGAGACTTGTACTTACTAAATGAATTATCCAGACCTTGGGTCTGAAGAGTGGATGTAGGATATTGAGATCCGAACCACTATAAAATATCTTGTGTTCTTTACTGATTTATTTATATTTTTGTCCAAGTATTGTAGAGTATACTCTGTGAAATTTACCTAACAACGACAGACCTAAGCTTAACTCTTATCAAGTACACTAAACTAAGTTCTATCTATTTAGGAGAACAAGTGCAAGTTTGTTATATTTCTACTTCCACTGCATATGCAAATCTTTTGCTGCACATATTTGTATTTTGATTTCGGGACCAACAAAGTTTGAATCATTTACAGAGCAACATTACAATATTTCAACCTCACATTTTTCATTCAAACGTTTATTGCCTTCTTTGTTTTTTGGGTCAGCCTCATCGTTGTCGCATCTTAATAGTTTGACATTTTAGGAATTATTATGTTTGAGAACGAGATATTAATCATTATATTTTGATGTCCTAAATTATTTGTTTCTATTATGATTCTTTCGTACTTTGTCGATGAGAGTTACTATTAGTTTTTTCAATTTCTAAAATAAATTAATTTTTAAAATAGGAGTTTTTTTATGTTTTTACTTTACTCGTTAAGAGTCATGTTTCAGACCGTTAAACTGGTCGAATCAAACCATTTTATGTGGTGGTTTGAATGATTAATTTGGCTGGTTTGCTTTGAAAATTTTTCAAACCGTGTTATTTAATTTGGTCCATGCGTCGATCCTCAAACAAGCCAAATCGACAATTTACACCCCATTAGTCCATTTCTATTTAATACTCCTTTCGTCCCATTAGTGTAGTCTCATTTCTTTTTGGCACGAGAATTAAGGATGGTGAGTGTAGTAGAATTAATATTTTATTGGTGAGTGTGAAAAAGTTTGTCATTTTAGAAAAATTAGACTATTTTATGGGACAAATAAAAATGAGAAATAAGACTACTCCTGCGGAACAGAAGGAGCAATAACTTTAATTTTAACACATAATCTCATTCTATAAATATGTTATGTGGTCATAATATTAAACATAACAAAACTCATAAAAAGTGGCACAAATAATATTCTTCAAATTATTAGTATTACATATCGTATTACTATAGTTTTTTCTTAAATTAATGATATTATTTTAATATTAGATTAACTAGATGGGTTTTAAGTGTAGCATATCAATAAATAGATAAATTTGACTTTTACGATATGACTAATATTTCTCAATTATAATTAAGTGATTAATAATATACATTTAAAAATAAAATATGGATATATTAGTTATAAAAGAAAGAAAGAAATAATAATAACATAATGATGCGATGAGATGTTTATCCGATGAATAATGACATTTTTGTAAGTTTTGTATTCTCCCACTTATTTTAATTTATAGGCCGAAAACTAGTTAATTTTGAGGTGAGTCGGCCTATAAACAAAAATGTAAGATGATATGTGTAACAATATAAGTCACCTAAGATTTAAATGTTTGATTCAATATATTTTTAATTTCATTAATCATTAATAATATTTTAACTAACATAACTAAGCATTATTGTAAAACTCTATAATATAAAAAATTGAACAATATATTAACTAAAATTGATATCTTTTATGTATAAACTATCGAAGGTGTATAAATAAAGGTGATCATGTATAAGAAGAGCCAAACACCTTAACACTTGAGATTGAGTCGATATTTCTTTGAAGCTCCTCCACATATTGACTAGTAAATTTGAAAGATGATTTTGATTCATGTAAAACTGAATCATATACATTTCAAAATATTTAGAGGGTGTACAATAAAATTCAACATTAGGTACGAGCACAATTCAAATTGATAGGAAAAGTACGAACAAAACAAATAGACATGATTAAAAAAATTTAAGAACTTAATTAGCCAAATAATTATTCAATACCAAGTCGGTCATTAGTGATTTGATTTGACCGCTTTAACAATTTGAGATATTAATTTAAAAGATAACAAAATAAATGTAAAGTCTTTTTGCATACCATGGTTTGGTATTAGAAATGGCTCGATATAAATGAGAGGGAATCTTGAAAATGGAAGGAATTTGTTTGACTACCAAAATCAAAAGTAACTCAATTTAAAAGAGGGAGTTAAAAGAGGGAGAAGCTTGGAAATGAAGACAAATTAATGGGACTTGACTCTTGAGGTAGGGGTGACAGAGAAACCAAAAATTAAACTGAACAAAATTATTTTTAATTATTTTGGTTTTCGTTTGATTAGTTATTTTTTTTTTTTAGAGTTAGTCTCCTAAGAGACGGTTTCACCATTTTTTTTTATTGTGAGACGGACATTAATACATCATTTCAATAAGTTAAATACATCATTTTATTTTAAAAAATTACATTATTTGTAACAAAGAAATACATTATTTGCAATAAAGAAACGCATCATTTCATTAAATTCGTCTCACAATAAAAATGATAAGACCGTCTCATCTGAGAATTTGCCATTTTTTAACATTTCGGTTCTTATTGACCAAAATATTCGAATATATATATATATATATATATATATATATATAATATTTTAGTTTAAACTTTTTATTAAATTTTAAAATTTCGATTATAACTGAAATAACAAAAAAATTAACCAAAACCGAATAAGAATTCGGTTATGTTCAATTGTCCTAAAAAATAATTTAATTATTTTTGTTCAATTATTTTTCTGTTCAAAATCGACCGAAATAACCGCATACCCACCCTTAACTTTAGGAATGAAGTCAGGAATGTGAGGAGTGAAGTCGTCACACAAAATAAAACATGGACTCACCCACAAAATAAAATAGACTTTAAATTTTTAATTTCGAGAAATATCAAAGACTAACAAAAATATAAATATACATGCTAGGAATCATGTTAGAAATTCATTCCTTAATTGATATTTTGATAAGTTAAAAATACCACTAGAAAGAGTGTCTCCAACTAGGTTAGTGTGCACTTGTAATGTCTTGTATAAAAATTATCAAGCTATAAGTTGGAGTTGATCGCTAGCTTCACTAGCAAAATAGTTTGTTTTGGGTAACACACCATTATAGCAAAGCGCCTATAGAGGATGCTACCTGACACGTCATCACTAACTAGTTAACCACCAACAAGGAGCTTACCAACAGACGTCACCAGCAAGGCGATACTCAACCAACAAGAAGATACAAAAACTAGCCAAGACAAGCAAAAACCGTTCAAGACAAGTTCAGATTTTAAGAAAGGAGGTCTTAAAGTTTGTGACACTCAAAGTTTGCTCGTCCAAAAAATCTACCAAAAAACATTAATCAGGCTGACTGAAGTAGTCGTTCTGACTAAAGCAACAAATGTCCACATGCTCTAACAGAAATGCCACTGCAAGTCAGAAAAGTAAAACTTCGGTTGGACGTGTTCTGTTTGTCTCACAACGGATCCAATCGACTTCAAATTCAAACCTTTTAGTGAGCGCCTATAAATAGAGGCTGCAAACTACCTTGAGAAAGGTTACCGAAGTTCAACCTAAACTAAGTTTATCAACACCTACAAATTTGACCGATCTTGAAAACTACCCAACACTCAACATTCAAAAGCTTGCAGACTGTCTTAACAGCTTTACATGTTCCTTATCGAACACGACTATGTACGTACATGAAGAGCTACTTCAGTTTTTTTACTTTCTAAGTAAGAGAACATCTTCGAGTTACTACTACTCTGGTGGTAACTATCATGCGTGTATACCGTGACCTGATATTCTCAGGAGGAACTCAAACTCCCACGACAAGTTGAAAGTTGAGTGGTGCACCCACTTTTCAGATTTGAAGAAGCGAAGGAGAGCAAAGGACTTGGCTAGTGTGCTAGTGGACAGAGTCATTTATCAACTACCAATAGATCGTTCGACATCTTTTTAACCCCTAGTTTAGTGATTTTCAGACTGCGCGTTTGAAGAGAGGGCGTAAGAGTTTGGTCTGAATCTCTATAAATCATTTGTGTTATCTACTGCTTTATTTATTTTATGCATAGAATTTAAAATCCAACACCTCGAATGTTGGATTATAAGACTGAATTTGATCTGAGTAATATATCGCTCGCTAAACAATCAGTTTTATGAACCCAAACTAGTGCCATAATCACTAGCTTGGATGACACAACTTGCAAAAAAAAAAAATCATCCAATGCACTTTACCTAACTATGATTTAGAACCAACAATACAAGAAAGGGTGATTTTAAACACAACCTCCTTTTATCTCCCTACAGCCACTTTAAAAAAGTTAATATATAATATTTCAAATTTATCCTTATAATTTCAATTAACAAATTTGATATTTAAATATAATCCCAAAAATAAAACTCACTCAAAACCCTCGAAATAAAGCCCTCTTCAAATAAACCCCAATGAAAACCCATACAATAAAAGTCCCCGTAAATTAAAACAATTATTTAGAATATCTCAATATCATCTTCTTCTGTAGAAACTGAAACTAATCCATCATCCTCTCACTTTGTTAGAAGGAGACGAGCAAAAAGATAGTTTTGATTGACAACATGTTTCTTTCTCTGCGTTTCTAGAAATATGCTGCAATTTGTGAGTCATCCATGCCTCGCTTTGCTTTCACTGCCTCTTGCATCAGCGATGTCGAATCTTGTGTGTGAGAGAGAATTTGTTGCCCCCAACTTGTTCTTTTTTCCATTATATCCAATGTCTTTCCTTCTCAATTCAATTTCTTATTTCCATGGATTTTTTTTTATCAGATAATTATAGATATTTAAGGGATATTAAAGCAAACTATATTGCAGCTTGTAGAAGAAGTAATAGATGTTAAAGGCGTATACATATCTTAAATTTATCTTTGGATGGTTTTATTTGTTTTGACATAAAATGATATTCTAAAACCTAGGATTTCATTAGACGGGGTTTTATGTTAAAGGTTTTGATGAGGCTTTGTTTTAGGAATCACATATCTAAATAACAGTTTTTTAAATTAAAATTTAAAACTAAAAGCATAGGGTTAAAATTGGAACATTACATTTTTTTTAAAGGGGCTTTAAGAAGAAAAAACATGGTTGTGTTTAGAATCAGCCATAGAGATTATTAACATTTGAACCCATGTCATTGCTAGATAGATATAAGTGCACAATTATTGCACTAACATTATCTTTATGTATTTATGTTCTAAAATTATTATACATACGGTTAATTTAGTTAAAATGATCGATTTTATTTTTTGAACTGTGTTCAAACTAATAATATTCAATTCGTAAATTTATATTTCGATCAATCAAAAGACTTTATTTAGATTAATTAAATCAATAAATTAATTTAATTTAACTAATTTGCCTAATTTCGATCAAACCATATATACACAATACGTAGGGGTGAGCAAGAAACAAACAAAAATTTAAAATTGAATTGATCGGAATATATTTCACTTATTTTTTTTAAACATAAATAACTTAATATATATATATATATATATTAAAATTATATAATATATATATTTTTATTAAATATTAAATTTATACTAAAATTTGATTATAACCAAAATAATTGAAAAATAATCAGCTCAATTATTTGGGTGATTTGACTCGATTGTGTTAAAAAAAAGAGAAACTACTTTTATTACTCAAATCAATAAAAAATAATTAAATAAGTCCTTTTATTTAGAATGTAGTAATTAAAATATTTTGTCTGTGACTGAGAGATTACATATTCTAATTTTCAGGGGCATTTATATATGTGATGTGAATAAGTGTATATAATTTTGAGGAGACATTTATATATAGAGGGAATAATTTTAAATAGCAAAAGTTATAAAACACATTCACCTAATAGCAAGCCTTATGAAAAACTCCACAAAATAGCAAAAGTGTACTTTCTCTGTCAACAATGTCTCAATCATCCAATCATTTTTATCGTTTTGTGCGAAAATTACAACTGTTTGTTTATTTTATTATTATCCATTTAGGGTTTCACTAAAATATTAATAAAAATAGTGCGTCGGACTTCGCCTTTGAAAATGGGATGGAACTCGGTTCGAATTTGGCTGGAATTAATTAAATTCAGATGGAAGTCGGCCATTATAGCTGGAATTCAGCTGTGGAATTCGGTATGGAATTCGTCTGGAAATTCATATGTAATTCGTATGGAATTCGGATTAAATCAGATGGAACTCGCTTAAATGAGATGAAATTCAACAAAAATCAGTTGGAAGTCCATTTTAAATACATTTTCGTGTGTGATCTTTTGAAAATTACATTACATTACATGTTGCGATTCTCAAATAATATAAATCATGTAAAATTTGTTCTTATTTAAAATTGAAAAGCTAAGCACATAAAATATAAATTATGGGAATCACAAGCACTTTGAACGGAATTTCATGTCCTCAAATTTAAGACAAGTAAATCGAACATATTACAATACATGAGGCAATATAATTCCTAAAAACCAAACAAATTAATTAGGCGGAACTCTTTCTGGACAGCCACGTTTCGTGTGACTTGTAGATACACATATACTGCATTTCTTTGGAGCTCGTCGTCTAGAAGTTGATGTTTGTCCTGCCTCTGCTCCTGAAGGACGACGACTATTTCTTGGTCGACCGGCTTGCTGATTCACAATCGGCGGCAAAACAACACAAGCTTGTGCTTCTGGTGACCAAACGTAGTTATATATACTCGTACCCTTGAAGCTGTGTCAACAACAATGATTAAGTAGTGATCATTATAATTAAAGAATGATGTATTTATATATTTACTAACAGAATTGCTGCAATAGCATGCGAGCATGGAATAAGATCCAGCTGAAATTCACGACAGTCGCACAAGTTGTCTTGGAGATCAACCTTCCACGTTGTATCTTTGAGGCTGACTTTAAATTGATCATCAGTAATAGCCACAACAGAGTATCTGTTTGAGAGCTCCAGCATTGGGGTCATTTTGGCCACGCATTCCTCAGTCAACTCTTCGGTTCTTGCAAATGCCTTGGCACGCCTTTCGTCAAACCATTTTTCTACAATGTGCCTATATAGCTCGACAACGGAACAGATCGGCAGACGTCTAGCATCTAACAATCGGGAGTTGAATACTTCGGCTGCATTCGATGTCATGAAGCTATATCGGTGAACTGGGCATTTTGACCTTGCCCACTTTGCCGGTCCGAGCATCATGAGTTTGTCGTAAGCTGCCGGACAATATTGTGCAATCTGGTCAATTGCCTTCTGATAGATTATAGGACGGTAAGCATAGGCTGCCTTATGGTATAACCTCACAATTGGAGCAGTGAAGGTTGTCAACTTGCTCTGGATATGGTAACAACACAAAGCGTGTGTTGCCTCTGGATAAACCGTACTTACTGCGTTTGCTATGCTGATGTGTTGATCTGAAACAATCAGCAAATGCTCATTAGAATGGAAAGCCATCCGGATCCGGGACATAAACCAAGTCCAGCTCTCATCATTCTCGATCGGTGCAAATCCAATTGCCAGAGGAAATATCTGCTCGTTGCCGTCTTTGGTTACAGCAACCAATAGCACACCTTTATTTTTGCCCTTGAGGTGTGTGGCATCAACGACAATCACTTGCCGTAATAAAGTTGAGAATGCTGCACGCGACACACCCAAACAAATAAAAAACTATCGTAGTCGTCCATCTTCGCCGATATTAAGATCGGTAATGGTGCCGGGATTGTGTTGTTCGAGAACATAAAAATATTTCGGCAGCAAGTTGAAAGAATCCTCTAAGCCACCATATATCATAGCTATGGCTCCATTTCGAGCTCGTAGTGCATTGCTGTAGCTCACCTTAATTCCGAAATTATGTTGCAGCTCCGCCATTATATCTCGCGGTTTCATGATCGATCCTTGTCGGCGCATTCTCCGGGCAAAATATGCAGAGATAGCCTTCGAGCTTATAGTTCTGCTTCAGATGTTGTCCATACTTGTAACACAAGTATGACTCGAGCAAAATTTGTATACAATCCAACATCCATCTGAATTAGCGGCTCGAATCATGAACGAACAGTTATCACTGCGGCTGCAACTATATTCCACCCGAGTTTTAGTATATCGCGACACTTTAAACTCAACTTGATGCTCCATGTGCCAAAGTCCGACAGCCACATACAAGTCTTCTTTAGACCAAAATAATGATCATTTTTTGCAATTCCTCGTCCAATACTGCTTGAACATCTCGTGATATAGGTACGTCAGATGTATCTACTGGAATTATCGGCAATAACCAGTTCTTCATTTGTTGACTTAGGACATCAACTGTTTTAGCCGGTAAAGGCTGAGTCGGGACCAGGCTTGATACAATGGCACCTATACCACCTTGTTCTCGGACCCAAGCGGTGAAATCTTCAATTGTACAATTGAATAACAAAGCATTATAATTGTGGCGTTCATCACCATCGGATGATTCCGTATCGAATTCTGCTTCGTCGTCCTCATCTGACTGGACAACTACATTCGGATTTTGTGTGTCGGCACCGTCTTCATCATCATCACCCTCATCATCAGGTGCATTGAAGTTTAAATCGGGGACAGGAGAACTTCGACTTCCACTGCTTCCTTCTCCAAACATCATCGATGATGAAAAACGATGTAGTTCTTCTGGAGTTGGACTATAAGGGTTGTGCAGTTGGACTATAAGGGTTGTGCGGTTGTGGACTTAATGAAGCCATAATTGGCCTGTACGGAGACGGTTGTCGCCGAGAGCTTCCAGCAGCTTCATCGGATTGCATGTTCATCACTAGATAAACATTCGGCTCCCATAAGATGTTACAAAGTCGTTGAAGGTGTGTATCCGTTGCGAGAACCGAAGGAACCTTCCTCCCAGATCTTGTTTCAGCAACATTATATAGGGTGTAAGAGCCCACCATGCCATGAGAATGGAGAATGTATTGAACATTTCTCCGCAATTCTTCTATCGTGATATCATCAGAGGGTAGCATGACAACTCGTTCTTCTCCACCGATGTAGTTGTATTCATTGTCCCATTGACCATTGTAATGCACAATGAGAGAACGAAAATTTGATATATTTTTTTGAGAAAGCGTGTTTGATTTTTAAGAGAGTTTTCTGAGAATGAGTATTCGATTGCATGAGAGAGTGTTTCAAATTTAAGGAGTGTTTCACTTTTTGACCAAATAATTTCAGTCATGAATAGTAATATTTAATAGTAGTACTTCAATTATTTATGCATCTTTGTACTATTAAGTTCAAAAATACATGTGAAATTTCTTCCAACTCCGCAAATGTTGGCTTTATTGAATTGACTAAAGTCGAATTGAATGTGTTTGCATGCATGTTAATTAATTCGATCAATTTTGGCAGGATAAAAAGCAGAATTTCACGTGAAAAAAGTAACCTTGAGCGAGTTCCATCCCATTTCGGCGAGTTCCATCCACAATTGGTGATTTCCATCCAATTTGACATAGTTCCATTTGTTAAATAATTAACGAGTTCCATCCATAATTGGCGAGTTCCATCCCAATTCAGTGACTTCCATCCCAATTTGGCTAAGTTCCATCCCAATTCGGCGAATTTCCATTTGTTTAATAAATAGCGAGTTCCATCCCAATTTGTCGAGTTCCATATCTAATCGCCCGAGTTCCATCCGAATTTGGCGAGTTCCATCCCATTTCTATTGACTTCATGGACCGACATCCATCTAGGCGAATTCTTTTATTTTTAAAAAATTGTAAATGATTAACATCTTAAATTCAAGCACACTCCCAATTGAACTTTATTTAAATTTTAAATTACGATAAATAATTTAATAATTTGCTACAAATTTCGAAGCAATAAAATAGAAGCAAACTCACAATTGTATTAATTTGAATTCGAATATTATTCGACAATATGTCTAAAATATTACACATTTTGATAGCAGTAGGCGAATTAGTGAAGGAAGTGCAGACAGACGGGGAGGAGATAGCAGTGCCGCTGGGTCTCCTTCATCTCTTTCGCTGCTTAAATATATTAATTAGTGAGCACCGAAATTGTTTGTCGGTGGAGAGACTTTCTGCTTCTCGTAAGCCACCAGGTTTCCATCAGAAATAGCTATCATTGATGCTCACTAACTAGAACCTTTCATCTCTTTTCCCGTAAAGGAGAAGCAAGGGTTGATGGGTTGGAACCCTCTTTTGGTTGCTTTCCTTATTTCTGGTTTTTGGAAAAGGAGAAAGATGTGAAGGAATCCGGATGAAGGATTTTAACTACATGTGACGTAGGAAAAATCCTCTTCCGGATTGTTTGACGTAGGAAAAATCCTCTTCTAATTGATTGGAATCAAAAGAAATATGGGATCTATGATTCAAATCAAAAAAGGAATAAGAGCAAGAGAAAAGTCATTTGTTGTTGTTATGGTTTTGGAATGAAATGAAGTGAATTTGAACACTCACAAATTCTCCCTTAAATAGAAGGGACTAGTGGAATGAATTTGAACAATCTACTTGGTCGATAAATGTGTAGTGGCATACATGAATTATTTGAGAATCTTTGCACAGTTTCACTTTCACGTGAAACTGAATTTTTTTGCTTGAATTATGTGTGCATTTATTCACTGAAAAGTTAAATTTGCACAGACTTTGATGTGTAAATGCAAGAGTGATGTGATATGTCAATGACTTGCAAGTGAATTATTTTGATCAATTTTGGCCTAATTCCATCCCATTTCGCCGAGTTCCATCTTCATTTGTCGAGTTCCATACAATTTAACGGAGTTTCATTTGTTTATTTAATAGCGAGTTCCATCCCATATTAGCGAGTTCCATCTCAAATTGTCGATTTCCATTCCAAAAACGTCGAGTTCCATCCAGTTTGACAGGGATCGATTTGTTTATTAATTTCACTGAGTTCCATCCCAATTTGGCGAGTTCCATCCCAAAATGGCGAGTTCCATCCAATTGGGACAGAGTTCCATTTGTTTAATAAATAGCGAGTTCCATCCGAAATTGGCGAGTTCCATATCAAATCGGCAGAGGTCCATCCCAATTTGGCGAGTTCCATCCCTATTCGATTGACTTAATGAAGACCGACTTCCATCTATGCGAATTAATTTATTTTTTATGAAATCGTAAATGATTAACATCTTAAATTCAAGCACACTCCGAATTGAACTTTATTTTAATTTTAATTTACGATATATAATTTAATAATTTGCTACAATATTCGAAGAAATAAATTACAAGCACACTCACAATTGTATTAATTTGAATTCAAATTTTATTCGACAATATGTCTAAAATATTACACATTTTGATACACATTTTGATAAAGGACGGAGATAGCATTGCCGATGGGTTGTTGCTCCGCCGAGTTTCATCTCTTTCTCCCCTTAATTATAGTAATTTGTGAGCAACAAAATTGCAAAACGGGTGATCACTTCCCAGTTCGAGCTCACTTATTATAAGCGCTCATCTCTTATCCCGTAAAGAAGCCAATGCCGATGTGCTGGAACATCAGGTGATTGCTTGCCCTATTTGTAGTTTCGGGAAATAAGAGAAAGTGTGGAGGAATCCGGACCAAGGACACCTACTCCATGTGACGTAGGAAAAATCCTCTTCCGGACTGTTTGACGTAGAAAAAATCATCTTCCATTTGAGCAAGTGCTCACTAATTCTTTCATCAATATTCATAAAGGATGATGGAATAAAGAGAAAAATAAATAAAACCGCCATTTGTAGTTGGATTATTTTAGGAATCAAGAAAAAATGAGTTGGAACTATACAAAATCACCTTTATATAGAAAGGATTAGTAAATGGCTTGGTAGACAAAAGTGTAACAGTAACATGCATTATATGAGCAACTTTGCAGAGTTTCACTTTCACGTGAAACTGAAATATTTCAGCATTTATTTACAGAAAAGATAAATTGGCACATACATTGATGTGTAAATGCAAGAGTGATGTGACATGTCAATAACACCCATTTATGAACGAATTTGGACAAAATATTGATAATTTGGGCGAGTTCCACCCTAATTTAGCGAGATTCATCCCAATTGGGACGAGTTCCATCCCAATTTACATAATTCCATCCGAATTGAGACTAATATTATTCCTTACGGCCGAGGTCCATCCCAAAATTAACGAGTTCCATCCCAATTGGGACGAGGTCCATCCCAATTTAGAGAGTTCCATGCCAATTTGGACAAAATATTGTTTACATTATAGTTGAAATTAAACTATAATGTACGAATTAATAACATTATTCTTAGGAATATCATGTTATGGTTACATTATAGTTGAAATTAAACTATAATGTACGAATTAATAACATTATTCTTAGGAATATCATGTTATGGTTACATTACAATTGAAATTAAACTATAATGTACGAATTAATTGGGGCGAGTTCCACACCAATGTATCGAGTTCCATCCCAATTGGGACGAGGTCCATCCCAATTTACATAATTCCATTCGGATTGGGACTATTATTAATCCTTTCGGCCGAGGTCCATCCAAAATTAGCGAGTTCCATCCCATTTGGGACGAGGTTCATCCCAATTGGATGAGTTCCATCCGAATTGGACGAAATATTGATAATATTGCTACTTAATAATTAATAAATTAGTCCTCGAAATTGGGATGGAAGTACTCCAAATTGGGATGGAAATACTCAAAAATGGGATGAAACTCGGTGATTTTGACTGGAATGCGTCCAATTTATGCAAAAAAACCAAGAATATGCGGCTCAATTAACTGAACCAAAAACCACCTTATTCGTACTCAATTAACCAACCCAAAAAACCATCATATTCCATCACAATGAACCAACCAAAAAACCAACACATTCAAACATAAATAATTCACAACAGATCAAACCTACATTTTCGAATATCTAAATAAACAATTAAAAATATCTAATAAAATTCTACATCACTCATCATATGACAAATCAAATAAGCAATGAGCCATATACAATCTATATCTATCTTGACATCCTTTCCTTTCGGCCTAAGGTACATTCGGTCGCCCACAAATCAATTGGTCCATGAACATGCATGCATACACTGCTTCACTGTAATGATCATAAGCTTCGAACCCTTTAGCAAAGTCCACCGCCATCTTTTCCTTGCACGGCAACAGACCAAGCGTGCTCTTCTCCCAGTATTTCCCATCGTGCAAATATTTGTGGAGCTGATCTGTGATGCGCCGTACTGAATGACATCTGTATCTCCTACCAACCTGGTTTTGTCGTTTGACTGTAGCATCATATATCCAACAACTCCAAGTTGACAGGTCGATTCTCAATGTCAACCAATGATCTCCAATATTATACGGCATGATTAGCTGGAAAAAAATAATTTGTTATCATAATTTACAAGCATGCTGAAATAATTTATTAAACAAATACTTACCACAGAAGCATTGTACCACGGCCGAGAACATGGATTATTCGTTCCTTCGATGAACTGTAGCAATTCTGCTGAAACACCCGGTGCTTTTGATCGAGATGAAGAATTTACCGGATAAGACTTGTTGAATAAAAGCTATATTTCATATAAAAAACGAAACATGTAAATAACATGAAGAATTAATTAAATAAATAAATAAGTTCTAACCTGGAATTTCGGGGTGAGAATGCGAACTTCATCGGGATTACAAGCAGAGAAGATAAACTTGTTATCTGAAATCAGTTTGACACTGCGGGCATGAAAAAACATGTTAAATAAAACGTTCTATTTAATTAAATAAATACAACATTGAATTTAAATAAATAAATTCTCACCAGAGGGCGTGAACAAACATCTCTATCTGCGGCACGGTTAAGTATGTGTATGAATCCTCCAGTTGTTCAAAAAAGGCATTCGTGAGCCGCAAGCCACTTGTTTGAGAGATTCGGGCCTTATCTGCTGGACCTTGTCGGAATACTTGGTAAGATTGCCTGATGAGCTTATTCACACAGAGAGGTCCAAAATACTGGACAATGGGTTCCATCTCATCGTCATCATCAACATCACCACCAGATGTCTGCATTGCAATTAAGATTAGTAAATTAAATCGCAAAATAGGACTAAACAATATAAAATATACATGTGGTGCGTCAGAACGTGGCTGTGGCTGTCGCTGTTGCAAAATACTGGATAACCGGGGCTGATTCTGTGGCATTGGTTGAGAGGACGAAGCATCTGATCGCTGGCACGAAGAAGTAACCACTTCATGAATGTACTCCTTCAAAGTTGGAACAACTTCATCCAAAACCCAGTGTTTCACATCATCTAGCACAAACTGTTTGATTCTCCCAAACATCCTCTGATCTCTCTCTTGCCTACGTTCTTCCCCGCCCGAAGATGAAGAAGAACTAGGTATCCTTTGCCGTTTCTGTCGTCTCTTCTTTCTCTGTACCGGGGATGGTGGCTCCGAATCATGCCCAGTCTCCATATCGGGCTGCTCAGCATGCAAAATGGGCTCCTCAGTCTGCACATATGGCTGCTCAGTGGCAGCCTCCTCCTCCTCCACAATATCGTTCGTCAAATCATTGATCTCCACTTCTACCATTGTACCGCCACTAACCCAATCTTCAAACCCAGTGTGTACTGGTATCTCTAGATGAGGGCTATTCTCTTCGAAATCTTCAATCATTGACCCTTCACCTTGTATAAGG
>JAPKLW010006427.1:0-17402 GCA_026898455.1 Plectranthus barbatus | reverse complement strand
CAGTCTTCTCTTTTTTCTTCTTCTTTTTTTCAAAGGGGCAACTTTTTAGCAAGTTGCACTACTAAAATAATCTTTATTGCTTTATTTTGATGTGATATTCCCCCTTCTTTCACAAAGAATATATTTAGATCTTATACCTAATCAAAATATATAAATTAATTATTGTTTTCAGTAGATTTCATAGCTTTCTTCAATTATGATGTTAATATATATAATTTCATGCAACATTACTGTTTACGCAGGTATATCTATATCAAATTAAAGTTAAAGGTTTCTATTGGTCAGGACTCTTTTATTTAAATTACTTATTATGTTATTTAATTATTATAAAAAAATATGAAAATATATCCCAATATTTAATAAATTAGAGAATTTTATCTCAATATTTTTGATAGGAAATTTTATACAAAGTTTAAAAATAAAAATACTATAAAAATTAGAATATTATTTACAAACAAAAAATACATTATTTTCATTGAGGTCCCTCATCATTAGAATGCGATTATTCTTATTATGTTTTTAAAGTATGGCAAAAACTTGCGTTAGGCAGGCCTAAACGGTTTAGGGGGTTTTATCCTACCCAAATGGGTTGACCTATCCCAGTTAGGGTTTATTAATCCCAATTAGGGTATATTATATGGGTTTGGGCTTGGGTTAATGGATGAAACCCGCCTAAATCGTTTAGGCCTGCCTAACCCAAGATATGCATAAATATAAAAAGTCTAAAAAACATCGCAGGGTTACTACTTACTACTCCGAGACGGGGGTGGCACCGCCCCTACACAAAGATGCAAGAACATATTTGGTGGCAGCTTTTTTGCTGTATTCCAAAGAGAAGGTTGTAGAAAAATAATTTGTTTGATGCATTTTTTATCATATGAATTCGCCAAAACATGCAGAAACAATGATTATGATAGGGATATGTACGCATTGTACGGTATAGTTTAAATATGAAATTTACGAGTCTATTATTATACCGATATACAAAAGAGAAAAAATCTCAAATACCTCATTTTGCTATACAACATTACAAAAATACTTCTTATTATCAAAAACTTCAAGAAATGCCCAAATGACAATTTGCTGACAAAATTACAATATTCGTTCAATATTTTGTCGAAAATCTTGTAAGAAATATTTTGAGAAATGTGTTATTTTGTCTATATCATATCCCTACTTCGAAAAAATATATATATCATGTGAATATATTCAATGCCGACGAGAAGATAACAAAAAAAAAGGCAAGTCGGCACCGTTGGCGATGCCGACCATGTCAGGTCCGGTGCCGACCTCGGCAGGCCACGGTACCAACTACATTTTTTTTTAAATTGTCAGATTTTGCATCCCCTTCCCTTTCATTAATTTGTTTATCTCATTTGGTAAGCTTTCTCTCTTTTCCCTCACGGCCTCAGCTTCTCCTTCTCCATAAAAGCTTCTCCTTCTCCATAAAACCTTCATTGGTCGGCATCCATAAAACCTTCATCGGTCGGCATCCATTGAAGTAGGTCGGCATTGGAGCACTAATCTTTTGGAAATGGCCGGTGTTCTTAACGAGGTAAGTTGGTTTCTTCTCCATTTATAGTTTATTTTGGTTGTATATTTGTAATTGGAAAAATGAACTTTAAATTTTTTAATGTTGGTTGAATTTGTTCAAATTTGTTGTTCTTATTCGGTATTATGTTAGTTTTTTTTTAAATTTGTCATGAAATTTTTATTTATGATAGAATATGTTGGTTTAATTAATATTGATGTTATGTTGTTTTTGGAAGTGAACATTAGGTTGATTTTTATTTATTTTGTAATGTATTTGTGCAGGTTGAATTTATTAGACCTGCTTTACGTAGTGCAACTTGTAAGGTCAATTTATGCACTAAGATTACGACATTAGAGATAATTAGTGACACGTTGTATTCAATAGGGGTGATAATTTGGTGACTAGTTTTATGAATGGGCCATTTGGAAATTTGTTAATTTGGAAAAAAAAATGGACCTAGTGCCTCGTAGCCATTACTGCAACTGTTAAGTTACCAAATTAGGAGTCCCGATCCAAAAGCTTTATGGTTTCATATTGGTGGGCAGACTATTTCTTTAGGGGTGGGTGAGTTTGCACTAGTGACCGGTTTGATATTTGGACCCACTGATTTTGATCCATGTGCTGATCATGATCCTTCAGATTCGTCGGTGTATATGTTATTTTGTGGTGGTAAATCTATCACAACTAAAGACTTATTACAAAGATTTAAGGAGGGTTTAGTTCACCAGAAAAATCATGATCTGTATTTGAGAGTGGCCAATATATTAGCCATGTGGAGCTTTGTGTTAGGGTTTTCTAAAAAATGTATTGGGTCTTCATTTTGGTAGAGAATTGGGGTAGTTGGAACCAATTTCCGTGTGGGGCATATGCGTATAAGTCCTTAGCATACTATTTAGAGCAAGCTCATACGAGGGTAGAAGCAAAAGGGTCTCTTCATTTGGGCGGTCCATTTTGGATTTTGCAGGTATAGTTTTTTTTAACTATATTTATTAAATATCGTAAGTTCATGAGTTATAATTCAAAGAAATATTTTGTAGGTTTGGGCCAATGAGGCCTTTCCGAACTTGGGTGGTAGTTGTGCCATTTTGGAGAATCCAGCTCTAATTCCCCGATTTATGAAATGGAAGTTTAAAAAGCCAGCTACTGTTGATTGGATCATTTTCTTTGCTAGTAAACAGGTATGCAGGCATCTAAATTACTTATTTATTAACTAACAATTTTTGTAACTGTGTTTTGTCTTATTGTAGATTCAAGTTTTTGCCAACATAATCCCATTTCTGATTGAACAAGAGCTTTTCTACTATACTTCTTCTCAGTCGGTGGAGTCCCTAAGTGTTAACTTTTGACTACCGGAGAATCCTGCACGTCCTATCAGACATAGAGGTGATCGTCGATCACAGATCATTTCTATAGGACAAGGTTCTCGAGGACAGGGGTCTCGAGGACAAGGGGATCAGGGAGATAATGTGGGTGATGAGGGTGGGGATGAGGGTGGTGATGAGGGTGATGATCAGGGTGGTGATCAGGGTGGAGAATTTGGGGCACAATCCCAATCTCAGGGGCAGGGATCAAGAGCATCCCATAGGCGCACTCGTTCGAGGAGGAATAAAACTTCCTCTAGTGGAAAGTCTAGTGAGTCTAGGAGATTTTGGCCCTCCCGTTCCTTTATGGAAAGGATTTGGGCTGTGGTTAATGAGGCAGTTGATGTTGCGGTGAACAATGCATTAAGAGATAGAATTATTCCTCGTGTGACCCGAATAGTGCATGATATTTTAAATTTAGGGGAATGTGGTAACCGTACTGATGCTAGACAGAGGTCAGTTGGGCGAGGGGTACAGATAGATAGTCCCGAGCAAAGGCCTAGTACTTCACACCACTCTGCTAGACCTAGCACATCTGTAGACCGAGAGTTCCGTAGAGATTCTGATTTAGTTGGCAGAGAGCATTTTCAGTTAGGGACCGAGCCACGACCGAGTGTGTCTCATCAGTCTATTGAGAGAAGATAGAGTACCTGGCGTCGGTCTACTGAGAGGAGACGGAGTAGCAGTCGTAGCCAGCACACACCTATATTAGATGCTCCTTCATCAAGCCAGGTCACCTATATGCTTGCACGCGATATTGCACTCGAGGTATTTGATGTAACGTCTTAACATTTCTTTAATATAAGAATATTTGATTTAAACTTATTTTCATATTTAGAGCGATGATGGTCGACCGATGGGAATCAGTTACACATTAGAAGATAACTACGATGCGTACAGACATATGGGTGAAGGCTTCATCAGGAAATCTTTTAACAATAATACAGAGTGGCCACAATCTTATTTCACTTTTATAGAGAATATGAATGAGCCGTTATCCATGGAGGTTGTTGATAACTACGTCCAGTCACTGCAGAGGAGTTACTACCAGATTGAGCACAGTGTTCGGGTTATTCGGCCTCAATTCTTTGCAAGTATTTCTGTGATTCTATATATTGTTGATATTGACATTCTGATTTGTTAATGTATGTAGGACTTAATGAAAAGAGATTATCGAAAAAGTAGACAGGGCCCGATGCCTCACGAATCAGATTCTCTATTGCAGTTTATTTATGGTAATGATTGTTTTACAGCTAAAGATTGGTACGGGCTGATACGGTTAGTTTTCTATTATCTATTTGGCTATTTTCTTTATGCATCAATTATTAATGTATTTAATTTTGCTTTGTAGTTTACTATACCTTGTTATGTTCGGGGCGTTTGGTATACCGTGACTATTAACATCCCTACTTGGACTGTCGCCATGATTGATCCATATGATGATGCTACCCGAACTAGGGTTCTGCAAGATGTTTTTACAGAATTGAGAAAGATGACAAATAATTTGAGGCATTATTTCAGGGCAGGCCAGTATTGGGAGAAAAATACACTGCATTTGAGGAACATGTCCACAAGTGTGATGGCTTTTGCTAGGTAGCCGTATTTCAAGGGTCAGCATGGGAAGCATCATCCGACTTATGCATGCGCAGCATTAGAGATGTTCATGTTCGGGTACCCGAGTCCACAGTGGATGGAACGTCCGGATGGCACTGCATTATTCAGAAGATTAATTGCTCTTATACTATTTGATTTTTCCTATATTTGATTTCTTTGTATTTGAAGATTGTTGGACTTTAATATTTAGTATTTTTATATGTATTTCAGAATTGTTGTTTGCATGGCACTTGCTACATTTAGTACAAAATAGACATATTATAATATTTGAAGCACTTTTACAATATTTAATTGTTTGCAACTCTATCAGGACAAGTACGCTTCGTATGCGATTCTGATTTACAAATGTTGCATTTTTTACGAGCTCGTTGTCTGCTAGAAGATGTTTGCGACTGTTCTGCTCCAGATGGACATCAACTATTTCTGGGACGGCCAGCTTGACGTGTAATAATAGGAGGTTTCACCAGGAGAGATACAACTTCATCTTAAACAACCCACTCATCTTCAGAAGAAAAAGAATTCACAGTACCTCCATAAATCTCGCGCCAGGTACTCGTCTTGTAGTAACTATGAATATACTCGTAAAAGTTGTCCCCATTGTAACTGCAAAAATTTTTAAAAAAATGACTTCTTGCAGTATTTAAGTAAAATATATGGTAGTAGAAAATCATACCGAATCGCAGCAATTGCATGTGAGCATGGTATCAGGTCCAGTTGAAACTCACGACATTCACAAGCACATGCCGTCAAATTGACCTTCCAAGTTCTTTCTCCATCATTAATCTTAAATTCATTGTCGGAGATTGACACAACTTGATGTGTACAAGCTATCTCAGACAACAGAGATTTCTTTTGCACTGCCTCTTCTGTTAACTCGTCAACTCTTGCATTCACCTTTGCCCGCCTCTGATCAAACCATTGTTCTAGTATACCTCGATATGTATCAATAATCGAACATATGGGCAATCTACGAGCCTCTAACAACCTTGCGTTGAAAAAATTGGCTGCATTCAAAGTTAAGAAACTGTAGCGACGGACTGGGCACTTTGACCTGCACTACCTTTCAGGACCCACTGAAATGAGCTTATCGTATGCAATAGGTTTTGATTATTGAATTTGATCCATTGCCTGCCTGTAGCTTGACAATCGATAAGCATAAGCAGCACGATGGTACAGCTTCACAATGGTCTGACCATGGGTTTTCAATTTATTTTGCAGATGATAAAAACAGAGACCATGTGTTGTACCCGGATAAACTGTGTTAACTGCATTGTCGATGCTAATGTGTTGATCTGAAACAATTAACAATTGTTCGCTAACTGCAAAGCACATCCTCAATCTAGAGAGAAACCAGGTCCAAGTCTCATCGTTTTCGATTGGCCCAACACTAATAGCCAATGGAAAAACATTTTCATTTCCATCTTTCGTAACAACAACCAATAAAATGCCTTTGCTTCTGCCCTTCAAGTGTGTGGCATCAATGACAATGACTTGTCTTAACAAATTGTTGTTGAAATCTAACCTGGACACACCGAGTGCAACAAAACAATGCCGGAATGTTCCATCTAGTGCGATATCCAGATATGTCACCGTACCAGGATTGTACTCCCGAAGCACCTCAAGATATCTAGGCAAGAGCTTATAAGAATCCGCTATGCTTCCATATATCAGGAAAATTGCTGCATTTCTGGATTGCAGTGCAACAACATAACTCACCCGAATCCCAACAGTTCGTTGAAGTTCGGTCATTATTGCTTTTGGTTTGATGATTTGACCCTGACGACGTATCCTTCAAGCAAAATATGCAGCTGATAAACACTCGTTTTGTGCATTGTACTGGTATGAATCTGCTCACTTTTGGCCTTAGATTAGATCATTACGTGGTGTTCTTATGTTTTATTCGTATACTTCGAAGAATTATTACGTTTGGGTTGTTTCTGGTTGTTTATGCAGGTTTCACGCACAATTGAGTAGTTTACAGGATATGACTGAGTACCATAGAGCCAATCGATGTTCCTTTGCATCAAGAAGAGGAAGAAGTGAGAAAAGACCGAACCCAAATACATTTTGGGCCAAAATTCAATGGAAACCCATACCGAAAGCAGTTGATGTTCAAAGAAGCAGTCGCGAATTCCTCCGTACATGGAATTCGAGCTAATGGAGCATATCAATAGATAGATCTTCGAGTTAGTTTTCCAATGCAACTGGAATCGGGTCAATCGGAGTTTGGGAGCAAAAGTTATAGCCAAAACCGTGAGACTGCGCAGAAGAGGCAAGGTTCGTGACATGAACGGCGACCCAAAATACATAAACGGCGGTCGCCGATCATGCGAAATGGGTCGCCGATTGTGAAAATTTCTGGAGTTGCTACGGCGCATGGATGGCGACCCGAGCGCACGCTCGGCGGTCGCCATCGACACATTCTGGGTTGCCGACCGTGACTTTTTGGGCGAAAATTGATCCCAATCCCATATCTTTTTGGGTTTGAACAAGAAAAGTATAAATAGAGGCTCCCAGGACTCAAAGAGGGTCACTTACTCTAATTTCTCTGATCGATTGTTGAGAGAGAGGGAGAATTCGAGGTCAAAGAACTGAAGATTCAAGATTGAAGAATTGGGTTCTTAGTTCCATGTTTTCTAAGTTTTCTTCTTCTTTATTCTTCTGTTCTTTGGAATTTAGCATGATTGGCTAAATCCCCTTTTGGATTCTAGGGTTTTGAAACTTGTTGACATTCATTCACTTGTTTATATAATTTGATTTTCCTTTTCCATTGATGTTTTAATTACTGCTGGGGTTTTCTTTAATTACGAGATATTGGTCATTGATTGTAATTTGAATTGGTAATTTTTGAACCGAGAGGTCTAGGTTATTGATTAAGATGCAGCAGGATTAAATTTGATAGGGCAATTATCCGAGAGGAATTTGAACTGTTAAAGGGTTTTTGAAATCTAAGGATTAATCAAGAGTAAAAGTCCTTTTGCGCATCCGAGAGGAGTCACTAGGTCGTTTATTTCCATGTTATGGTTGAGAGTCCGAGAGGGTCACCTGATAACATTTATGAGATTAACTCACATCTTTGGAAATTAAATTGGAATTGGATTGTATAAACTATTGTTTGATAGTTCTTCAAAGTGGATTACCCTGGAATCCTAATTTCTCATATTTTCTACACCTCAATAATTTAATTGTCTATTTTAATAATTATTGCCTAGCTTTAAACAAACAAAATCTTTATTCGGATCGTCTAGATAGTAACAAAGTAACTGTGTTTTAGTGTTTGAGTATATTTCGAGTCTGCAATCTTTGTGTTCGATAAAATATTACTTGCCCTCTGCAGTGGTCTGTACACTTGCAGTTTTAGCGTGTTGAAAAACACGCTATCAGCAGCTACTACTTTTGAATGGATATTTCTGGATCCAATGCCCACAAGATTCAACATACAATTATGATTTGGTTGAAAGTGACGGATAATCCAGCAACCATCCTTGCACCCCGCACGTATATTAAACGAACGATTCTCACTTTATTTGCAAATGTAATCGACACGGATGCTATCGGACTTCTTCACTTTAAACTCTTGACGATGCTCCATATGCCACAAACCAACAGCAATTAGCAAATCATCTTTCTTCCAGAACATGGCACCCAAACTCAGTTCCTGATCAAGTATGGATGCCACATCTCTCACAATAGGTGCCTCAGTCGTATCCACTGGCATAATTGGTACTAGCCAATTATTCATATCACCTTGTATTGGACAGCCTTCTGGTAGGGAGTTAGTGGACATAAGATTTGAAATAAATGCACTCATACCTCCCGCTGATCTGATCCATGCAGAAAATTCTGCAACTATGCAACCCATCAAGAAATTTTCACCTTCATTATCAGAATCAGATCCGGATGAAACTGAATCTAGATCGGCCTCGTCGTCTGCTTCCTCTTCCACCACACCACCATCAATTCTTGTGTGGTATTCAGGATTGAAGTCAGCCTCCTCATCATCATTATGATCTTCATGGAGGTCATCATTCAAGTCAGGAATACGTGAACCCCGACTTCCACCTTCAGAACCAATATCAAAATGCATAGAAGATGCAAATATTTGAAGTTCTGATTCAGTTGGACTGTAACGAGCATATGGTGGAGGACTAACTGAGGATACGAACGGGTCGTAGGGGGATGGCTCCCGCTGAGAAGTGCCAGCACCAGTGTGCTAGTAGCTATTATAATTATATGCAAGTGCACGTATGTCTAAACAAGTAATACAGATCTAAGTCCAGATATCGAACCCAAGGGAGTGAAAGTGAATCGTGCACATTCTATTGTTTGTAAATTAATGAGGTTTTGTGATTTCTCCAAACTAAAATAACAAGAAAGCATGTAAAATGAAACCGAGCAGTGCTAGAACAATTAATAATATTTCTTCCCACAAAATAATCATAAACTAATAGACTAGCCATAGTTGCTAAAGCAGTTCGACCAGACCATCGCACTGGCTTTTCTGGTGCTTTCCCTTTTTTTCTCAGAACTTGGGGTTGGACTTTCTTCCACGGATCCAGGCTTTCTTTTCGCAGGGTTCTTGGTTTTCATCTTTGATGTTTCCGTACTCAACCCAAATCAGAAAATAAGCACAAGATATCTTTACACAAACACAGTGCACGAATAAATCACCCCATTTCTAACAAAACAGCCTATCTCACAACAATTCATCCAAGTAAAAAAAAATACGCTCCCCCAAACTTTATGCTTCAGTATATCATTCAGAAAGTTTGGTTCACAGACTCAAGAAAAATAGTAGGTTTAAGTAATTTCCTTTACTCGAATCAAAATTTCAAGCAACCCTAGAAAGAAAAACAATTTACCCTTTTGCAGTCCCGCATTCGTAAAACGTAACACATTTTAGCCCTAAAAATCGACTACCCATCACAATGTTATGGCCTCTCACACCTTCCAGACATAGAATTCACAAGAATCTTCATATCGACTTCAGAGAAACAAATTTTCCAACACGAATTCCAGAAAACTCAAATTTAAACATTACCGTTGGCTGCATGTTTCCCCATGTTCTCTCTCTAATTACAATCACAATGCCGACGAACAACGAGAAAGAAAGATTACTTACATTGGCTATTTAATCTCACTACTCCTCAACCTTTCTTTCTGTGCTTGTCTTTTTCTTCTTCAAATACCCAAAATGGTGAACTTTCTTTTTGGTTTTGCAGAATGATAAAGCAGAAGTAGTATATACAGAAAATAGAAACCCTTTCAACTTCCTTTCAAACGACACAATATAAAATTCAAAAATTAACTGCCACAAAAACCTGCCAAAAGGTGAGTCTGCCTCCGATGACGTCGGCGGCAGTTCTTCAACGGTTACTTGCCTTCCATGTGTCCACCTTTTCTGCAAAATTCCTGTAGTTAATTACTTACTAGGCACAATATATATATTTTCAGATTTTTTTTAATCTATTATAATAAAAACTTAAAGATATTCTAAGACATATGAAATTAACTCTACATTTACTCTAATGCATAAAGTTCATCTACCTATAATATAAAAAAAATCATGTTATTTACATGTTGTAGCAACCAGAGATAAATACTACTAAACTATAAATAAGGTACAAATAATAATATGCAATAAATTAAAGATGCTACTCCCAAAACCGTTTCGATTGTGTTTTCAAGAATCTCTTTTCATTGGTTCAGGGGCTCCAATGCTTAAGGTTCTTCAATAGGAATGGAAGCCTTTTCCCTGTTTATGCTTCCTCCATGATAGTGCTTCACCCTAGCTCCATTTACTTTGAATGTTTCTCCAGTATCCTCATTTTTCAAATCCACTGCTCCATATGGATATACTTTGACTACTACTAAGGGTCCTGACCACCGAGATTTCAGCTTCCCTGGAAATAGCTTCAGAATAATAAAACCTTCTGTCCTTCTTCAAATTTCCTCTCAGAAATCCTGCTGTCATGCCACTTCTTAATCTTTTCCTTGTATAGCTTGGCATTTTCATATGATTGCAACCTTAGTTCTTCAAGCTCATTCAACTACAGCATCCTCTTTGCACCACTGCATTTTGGATCCAAATTCAACTTCCTTGTTGCCAAATATGCCTTATGTTCTAACTCCAAAGGTAAGTGACGAGCCTTCCCAAAGACCAACCTATAAGGTGACATTCCCAAAGGAGTTTTATATGCAGTCCTGTAGGCCCAGAGTGAATCACCAAGATGTTTAGACCAATCCTTCCGGGTGACATTCACCACCTTCTCAAGGACACTCTTCACTTCCCTGTTAGAAAGCTCTGCCAACCCATTAGTCTGCGGGTGATAAGCTGTGGAAACTCTGTGAGTAACATTGTACTTAGCCAACACTGCAGACAGACTTTTATTGATGAAGTGAGTGCCTTCATCACTGATTAAAGCTCTTGGTGTACCAAATCTGGTGAAAATGTTTTTGTGGACGAACTTCATTACTGTAGCTGAATCATTGCGGGCACAAGCACATGCTTCAACCCACCTAGACACATAATCCACTGCCAGTAAAATATATTCATTCCCAAAAGACATTGGAAATGGACCCATAAAATCCATTCCCCACACATCAAACAATTCTACCTCGATTATGTTGTTCAGTGGCATTGCATTTCTTGCAGGCAAGTTTCCAACCCTTTAACATCTATCACAATTCTTCACAAATGAAAATGAATCTTTAAAAATGGTAGGCCAGAAGAAACCTGACTGAAGAACTTTTGCAGCTGTTCTCTGTCCACCATAATGCCCTCCGTATGCTGCAGCATGGCAGTCTGCCAGAATTGCCTGCACATCTTTCTCTGGTACACATCTCCTAAAGATTTGATCTGATCCTTGTCTGTATAGAATTGGATCATCCCAGTAGTAGTACTTTGTATCATGAAGAAACTTTTTCAACTACTGCCCCTTGATTCCATAGGGTTTCCTCCCAGTAGATAAATAGTTGGCCATGCCGGCATACCATGGGGCTTCCTCTTCACATCTCATCAGCTGCTCATCTGGAAATTTATCATTTACTTGCTCAATCCCTTCTTCTCCATTGAGGTTTTCCAATCTGGAGAGATGGTCTGCTACTTAGTTTTCAGTTCCCTTCTTGTCTCTGATTTCCATATCAAACTCTTGTAATAGCAATATCCACCTGATTAACCTTGGTTTGACATCTTTCTTGGCCATTAGATACTTGATTGCTGAGTGGTCTGTATAAACAATCACCTTGGACCCCACCAGATATGATCTGAATTTATCAAATGTGAACACCACAGCTAACAGCTCTTTCTCTGTGGTTGTATAATTTCTCTGAGCTCCATCAAGGGTTCGACTTGCATAGTAGATCACCCTGAATATCTTCTCTTTTCTCTACCCCAAAGCTACTCCTAAAGCATAATTGCTGGCATCACACATAAGTTCAAATGGGGAATTCCAATCTGGCGGTTGCATAACTGGTGCAGAAATCAGAGCAGATTTCAGTTTCAAGAATGCTTCCATACATTGTGGAGAGAACTCAAATTTCCTATCTTTGTCAAGCAATTCAGATAAGGGATTTTCAATTTTTGAGAACTCTCTTATAAACATTTGGTAAAATCCTGCATGTCCCAGAAAACTTCTAACTGCCTTGACTGAACTTGGTACTGCCATCTTCTCTATCACCTCAATTTTGGCTGGGTCTACTTCCATTCGAGCTTTTGATATCTTGTGTTCTAAGACTACTCCCTGCTGCACCATGAAACAACATTTTTCTTAGTTCAGCACCAACTGTGATTTTTCACACAGTTTCAAGACCTTTTCCAAATTCTCCAAACATGCTTCAAAATCCTCCCCAAATACTGAGAAGTCATCCATAAAGATTTCCAATCCATTATCTATCATCACAGAGAAAATAACAATCATACAACGCTGAAATGTTGCTGGAGCATTGCATAATCTGAAAGGCATTCTCCTAAAAGCAAAAGTTCCATAGGGACAAGTAAATGTGGTTAAACTTTGATGTTCTGGAGCTATTGCTATCTGATGATACCCTGAATATCCATCCAAAAAGCAGTAAAACTCCTGTCCAGCTAGCTTATCCAACATCTGATCTACAAATGGTAAAGGAAAGTGATACTTCTTTGTTGCATCATTCAACTTCCTGTAGTCAATGCAAATTCTCCATCCAGTTACGATCCTTGTAGTGATCATTTCATTGTTCTCATTCTGAACCATTGGGACTCCTCCTTTCTTGGGAACACATTGCACAAGGCTTACCCAAGAACTATCAGATATGGGAAAGATAATCCCTGCAACCAGCCATTTAATCACCTCTTTCTTCACTACATCTTTCATATGGGGATTTAACCTCCTCTGTGGCTGAATTAAATTCTTACTCCCTTCCTCTATCAAGATTTTATGCATACAGATTGCAGGACTTATCCACTTGATGTCAGAAATAGTCCATCCTATTGCCCGCTTATGCTTTTTCAACAGTTCCAACAGGCTTTGCTCATTTTCCTCCTTCAAATTTGCTGCTATGATCACAGGTAATGTATCTGATTCACCCAAGTAAGCATACTTTAGGTGAGCAGGTAAAGGTTTTAGGGTTAATTCTGGAGGTTCCTCCATAGAAGACTTGGTCCCTTTTATTTCTCTAGATAACAGATCCAATGGGTCAAATGGTTGTCGAACTCCCCCAAACTTTTGCCCTTGCTCTACCCATGCTGCAGCTTCACTTGGTAATTCCTCAGCATCATGCATCTTCCTTCCCAGAATGGTTTTTCTCAAAAAATTCTTCTATTGCTGACTCCAAAACCATCACAGAAAAACATTCTTCAGAATCATCATGAACCTTCATGGCATTAAACAAGTTAAAAGTAGCTTGTTCATCTTGTACCCTCATAATCAACTCCCCTTTCTCTACATCAATCAATGTTCTTCCTGTAGCAAGAAATGGTCTTCCCAGGATAATTGGCACCTCCTTGTCTGCTTCGTAGTCCAGAATAATAAAATCTGCAGGGAAGATGAACTTATCTACCCTCACGAGCACATCTTCAATCTTTCCTTCAGGATGTACATTGGATCTATCTGCTAACTGAAGAGAAATGGTGGTAGGTCTAGCCCCTCCAATGCCCAAGTTTTGAAAATTTGATAATGGCATCAAATTTACATTTTCTCCTAGGTCACATAGAGCCCTACCCACATCTCGACCTCCGATAGAACAAGGGATAGTGAAACTCCCTGGGTCCTTTAACTTAGCTGGAATCTGTCTCCTTAGAGGTCCACCTACTTCCTCAAACAATGATACTGTTTCAAATTCCTTCAACCTCTTTTTCTTTGACAAGATGTCCTTTAAAAACTTCACATAAGTTGGCATATGCTCAAGTGCTTCCACCAATAGTACGTTGATATGAATTTATTTCAGCATTTCTAGAAACTTCTTGAACTGTTCCTCCTCTTTCTGCTTCTTGAATCTAGTTGGGTATGGTGGTGGTGGTGCATAATCGTACTCCTCCAAACCAGATTTCCTCTTAGCTTTAGAAATGTCTCATTCAGGCATTTCTGCAAATTTCTCCACAGGATCTTCCTCTGCCCTCAAATCAGGGGACACATCTTCCTTTTCCAACAACTTATCTTTTTGCAGGTTCTCTTTAGTCACTGCAGCTCTTGATGATGATCCTTCTCCTGCTTCCAAATTTTAAGCCCTTCTCTCTTCAAACTATTTCCCACTTCAAAGCGTGACAACGTTACATTGCTCCTTTCCATTTATTGGATTCTCAGTGTTACTCGGCAATGCTCCTGGTGGTTTGCTTTTCAGTTCATTAGCTAACTGCCCCATTTGCACTTCCAGACTCCTTAAAGAAGATGCTTGGCTTTGAATAAGAGCATCTTGATTTTTAAGCCGCACTTCATTTTGAGTCATGAATTTCTTCATCATCTCCTCCATGGTTTTCACTTGTTTTAGAGGTGGAGCTTCTAGACTCTGCTGTTGATTATAACCTCCTTTGTTATAAAGATGCTCCCTTGCTGCAGCATTTTGATTCCCTTGTCCAGACCAAGAAAAGTTTGGATGATTTCTCCATGTACTGTTGTAAGTGTTTGAATATGGATTATTAGCCTGGTGGTGATGATTTCTATTTCTCATATTACAAGTCGATGCTGGATTTGATGGACATTCCTCAAATTGGTGTGCTCCTCCAAAATAAATACAATCCAAAGGTCCTGAGGTTTCTGCACACATTGGAGTTGTTTTACTTGGACTGGTATTTTTCTCAATGCTCTTCATAGTTGCTCCTAAAGCCTCCATTTGCGCAGTCAAAGCTTTCATTGGATCAACTTCCAACATACCTGCTACCTTAGGAGTAGAGATAGCTGTTGCTCTTGAATTTGCCCAGAAATAGTTATTAGCAGCCACTTTGTCCAAAATTTCACAAGCTTCATTGTATGTCTTGTCCAACAATGCTCCTCCAAATGTAGCATCTATCATCATTCTTGAATTACCATTCTACCTATTGTAGATAATCTCCATTTGGATACAATAAGGTATCCCATGGTTTGGGCATCTTCTCAGCAGTTCTTTGAATCTTTCCCATGCTTCACTAACAGACTCATCCTCCTGTTTAAATGCCATGATTGCATTCCTACATTGTGCATTTCTTGTCGGAGGGAAATACTTCAGCAAAAAGGTTTCAGTCAACTTGTTCCAGGTAGTTACAGATCCTGGTGGCAGATTAGTGAGCCAGGTTTTTGCACTATCCCTTAGAGAAAAAGGAACAATCGCATTCTCAAGGCCTCAGGTGTAACTCCTTGCAGCTTAAAGTTATCACAAATCTCTAAGAAAGACTTCAAATGCAAATGTGGATCTTCTGTAGCCTGTCCCTTGAACTGCCCCAAACTCTGCAGCATTTGAAACATCACAGGTTTCAACTCAAAGTGTTGTGCTTGAACTTCCGGCCTCACAACCCCTGGATCAAACTCCAAGAACCTTGGTGCTGTATAAGTTCTGATTACCCTATCTCTTTCATCAACCGGATTTTCCAACTCAACTTCCGGCTCAGGAATTCTGTCAGCCATCTTTCTAGCTCTTTGCTTTCTTCTGTTCTTTCTAAAAGTTCTCTCTATCTCTGGATCAAATAAAAGTATTTCCCTGATTGTCTCCTCACTCATACACCGCTAGTGTTCCCTACAATTATAGAAAATGATTAGTTTCCTACAAATCCAGTCAACCAACTGTGCATGCAAATTCAAACAATAAAATAACATTCAGACTCAATATCAATCACTCCCCGGCAACGGCGCAAAAAACTTGTTGTTGTGCTAGTAGCTATTATAATTATACGCAAATGCACTTATGTCTAAACAAGTAATACAGATCTAAGTCCAGATATCGAACCCAAGGGAGTGAAAGTAAATCGTGCACATTCTATTGTTTGTAAATTAATGGGGTTTTGTGATTTCTCCAAACTAAAATAACAAGAAAGCATGTAAAATGAAACCGAGCAGTGCTAGGACAATTAATAATATTTCTTCCCACAAAATAATCATAAACTAATAGACTATGGTTTTAAGATTGATAATAAAATGCACTCGGGTTATTGACTTTTGATTATCTACTCTCCTATATGCTGCAACATTGTTCAGGCATCAACTCTGGTTCTTGCAACCACACTCTTTTCTGTCTAGACTATTGTCATAGCGCTAGATCTATGTTTTCTTGCTAACCTTCATATGTCTATGATAGATTTTGCCTTCAAACAAGCTATTTCAGAACAGGGGTTCTTGCAAGTCTTAGATTCCATGTATGTCTACACTAGAGATCAAGATTGACCACGACTCCCTCATCCTAGATCTCCTCTCGGTCTCACTAGGCAAAATTTCTACCTACCACTGTCGTGTTTAGATAAACAAACAAACCAAAATCAAAATCAAACACCATATTTAATACAAGAAAAACTTCAACATATATTTAAGAAGACAAACCAGCCAATAACCCGAGCTTAAAAAGGTTTAGCTCATGCTTACAAAAGATAAAAAGAAAACGATGCTCAAGTTCATATCTCCAAACATCAAATACGTAGAAATATTAAAGAAAACTGTAAAATAGAGATAAACTATTCAGGTTTGTTGCAACATCCACATTGATTTCCCACGAACTCCTCGTTCTCCCTGCTCAAACTCATATGTTGATACTCTCCTCTCTAATTGTGTTCTCTGTGTATCTTCTCTCTCCTCTCTTTTCTGAAAATATCTCTCTTGTCTCCCTTCAACTTCATCCCAGCCTTACACGTGGCTCCTCAATCTGCCTTCCAGCTCTGACAGTTCTCCTGGGTGACACTTGTCCTGCTTTTTGGGACAGGGTCTGAAAAGTGCTGAGATTTTGTCTGTTGTGGTCCCGAATATTCCTCACTAGAGATCTGGCCATGCTGCTCCTATGATGCGACATCGTATCAATCCTTCTTGCTCTTGTTATGCTCCAGCATAGTAAAACCAGTGATACTATTCAAACAATTCTTTTTGCAAAAACTCGTAATTAACACAAGACTAAATAATAAACCTAAATTTAATAAACTAACCAACTAACCTATATTTTGCTAATTATCCTGTAAAACAAGACTATTCTAAGACATAATTAATTAAGTTCGACACAAAATAATAACTCTTTAAGAGAGTTATCAGTTCCCCATGGAAATAACAAGGGTATTGCTCGATTAAAAAATTTCTTCAGGTAAATGGCTTTCAAATCATCAATCAAATAAGCACATAGCACATTCACACATAAATATAGAGAAACACAAAGGAACATATCACACACTCAATAATCCAAGCAATTTTGCTGATTACACTAGTCGTGTAAGTTCAGATATGGCAGTTAGTTCAGTGTTAGACAATGAGGTG
>JAPKLW010006425.1:0-17413 GCA_026898455.1 Plectranthus barbatus | reverse complement strand
ACAGCGAGCATTGTTGCGGCAACATATATGAAGACCAGTGTACAAAACACTTAATCACACATGCTTTCAGTATATAATCCCAACAGGTACTCCCCAGCAAAACGGTGTAGCTGAAAGAAGAAATAGGACTCTTCTAGAGATGGTAAGATCAATGATGAGTTATGCAAACTTACCTATTTCGTTTTGGTGCTACGCATTGGAGACAGGAGCTTACGTGCTTAATGTGGTGCCTTCTAAATCAGTTCCTAAGACGTCTTCTGAGCTCTTCTTGGTCGCAAACCTAGTTTGTGCAAGTTTAGATTATGGGGCTGTTCGGCACACGTACTGTCGAAGGAACCTGATAAGTTAGAAAGCAGGTCAAAAGTAATGTTGTTCATAGGGTATCCTAGGCAAACGAAAGGTGGTTACTTTTACTGTCTTGAGAGTCAAAGAGTCGTTGTTAGCACCAACATTAGATTCTTGGAGGACGAGTATGTGAGTAATCACAGGTCAAAGAGTGATATTGTTCTTCAAGAAATTGAGAACGAGAATGCAATTCCAAGGGAAGGGGAACGTGTAGATTTGGGTGCACCTGTGAGAGGTACAGCACCACAGACACGTTCTTCAGTGCAAGGTGCAGGATCACAAGTCACTGCACCTACTACTAACACGGCACCGATGCCTCGTTGTAGTGGGAGAGTTATTTTCCAGCCGAAAAGGTACATGTTCGTGGGTTAGTCTTCGGACTTGAGCCCGGAAGACGGACATGAGGACTCTGACCCACTGACTTACGAAGAGGCAGTGCAGGAAAAGGATGTTGCCAAATGGCGTGTCGCCATGGATTCTGAAATTGAATCCATAACTGCTATGGATGTATACCAGAAAACTGATTTGCCAGATGGCTTTAGGGCCATAGGGTGCAAATGGGTATACAAGAGAAAGAAAGGGGCGGATGGAAAGATCACGGCTTTTAAAGCCAGGCTGGTGGCAAATGGTTATAGTCAGAAAGAGGGCATTGACTATGACGAAACCTTTTCACCCGTAGCCATGCTCAAATCCATCCGGATACTCCTTGCCATAGCTGCGCATATGGACCTCGAGATCTGGCAGATGGATGTCAAAACCGCTTTTCTAAACGGTTACCTTGAAGAAGGTAGGGACATCTATATGCAGCAACCCGAGGGTTACATAAGCAAGGGCGAAGAACATCTTTTCTAGAAGCTTAGGAAGTCTTTGTATGGACTTAAGCAAGCTTCAACATCGTGGAACTTACGTTTCAACGATGTGATTAAATCCTATGGATTTGCACAGTTGGAAAATGAAAGTTGTGTTTACCGACTTTGTGTCAGTGGGAGCGTGGTCTTCCTTGCACTGTACGTTGATGACATACTCCTATTTGGAAACAACGAGGGAGTGATGTCCGAAATCAAGGTTTGGTTGTCCGAACAGTTCCAAATGAAGGATCTGGGAGAAGCTGGCTACATTATTGGTATTAAGGTCTTACGAGATCGTAAGAGAAGAATGTTGAGCTTATCCCAGGCATCCTATGTGGATACTGTGATAGCCCGGTTCAGCATGCAACTCTCCAAGAAAGGCTTGCTACCTTTCAGACATGGCGTTCGTCTTTATAGTGGGCAGTGTCCTCAGACACAGCGGGAGAAAGACGAGATGAGCCTTGTACCATACGCTTCGGCGGTGAGTAGTCTCATGTATGCGATGATGTGTACCAGGCCAGATATCTGTTATGCCGTTGGCATGGTAGAAAGATATTAGTCTAACCTTGGAGAGGCGCACTGGACTGCTGTAAAGCACATCCTCAAGTATTTGAAAAGAACTATGAATTTATGCCTAGTTTATCAAAGTGAGGATTTGTGCCCTGTGGGTTATACAGACTCGGATTTCCAAGAAGACAAGGATGAGAAGAAATCAACCTCAGGATATGTGTTTACCCTGGGAAGTGGAGCTGTATCTTGGAGGAGCTCAAAGCAGAAATGCATTGCTGACTCCACCATGGAGGTGGAATATGTCGCCGCCTCCGACGCCTCGAAAGAGGGGGTATGGCTCAGGAACTACCTTTTAGAGTTGGGCGTGATCTCGAGTTTGCTGAGGAGCATCACAATTTATTGTGATAACTCTGGTGCAGTGGCTAACTCAAAGGAACCGCGGTCTCACAGGGCAAGCAAACACATAGAGAGAAAGTACCATATCATACGAGAAATCATATCGAGGGGCGATGTGCTGATTAAAAAGATTGACACTGTTGACAATCTTGCTGATCCATTTACAAAGAGCTTGCCGCAGAAAGTTTACGAAAGACATATTCGTGAGCTGGGTCTGAGGTGGATGCCGACCACTGATAGTGGTTAAAGAGATAGCAGACTAGATAGACGGACTGTATACTCTGTAATTGCTTAGTTATGCTTTGAGTATAAGTGGGAGATTGATGGGTTTTGTATACTAAAAGCATTTATTATGAGTATACAACGGTTTATTTCTCCTATATGTTAACAATCGTACATGTATGAACAATGGTATCCTCTTGTCTCACCGATAGGGACGATCATACGGCATGTTGTAGATCGCAGAAGATAGTATAATCACTTGACCTAGTGAGACATAAACCTGATCACCGCCGAGACAACGTATGAGGATACGTCTGTCCGGATGGCTGCGGCATTGTCAGAATAAGTAGTCTGTCTTGGTTACTTGAAAAGATGGTACGCAGAGGTGGCGTATTGATGGACCGCAGTGGGATGTATTCGTCAGTCTGACATCCGCGAATACAAGATCTTGTTATATTGATTGAGTCCAAACCCTAACGAAGGTTCAGGGGTTTACACGGGTTGACTGTTGCTTTGACTTGCCATGGTGGAGAGCCTAAGTAATGTGCTCGTATATCCGCATCTTGGGTAACAGCAGTTCGTGTAGTACCGCCTGAGACTGCGTTTAGGTAACCATAACCAAAGTCCTGCGGCTGATTAATTTCAGGCACGAGTGATAAGGTTTGAGTGTTACTACTTAGGAATTATAAGATATTAATTAATTATAGTTAGAGCTTGTCAGAGGCTCCGATTAATTAATGGATGTCCGGTAACCTTAAATATGGGGATTCTCAATTAATGCAACTCGTTCTCATACGTGGTAAAAAAGGGGTAGGTCAGTATTAATTTTATGGTGAAAAAGAATTAATATTAATTAATTAATTGTTTCCTGGGTTGTGGACATGGGAATTAATTAATTTATAGGCCCACTTTATTATTTGCATTAGGTCACAGGTCTGGCCTAACAAGTGTGCTGAATTGAGCCCAGGAGCCCATTAGGGTTTACAACCCTAGGTCTATAAATAGACAATTCTCTCTCATAAGTTGTAACACAGTTGAAACACAGTAAACCTAGGAGAGAGAGAGAGGGGCGCCGTTTTTTGGAGAGAGAAAGGAGGGGAATTTTCGAATTCTGGTCCTGCTCAAGCCACAGATCTATGGAGTCCTCACCAGTAGTAGATCTGATCAGCACCGAGACATAGATCTTAAGATCTGATCTGGAGAACAATAGATTTCTTCTTCCCTTTTATTTATTTCGATTTTATCTTAGAAATTAGATTTCTAATTTCTGATTCTGCAGATAAATTCGGATTGCATGGTTGAATTCAAGTTGGAAATTCAAACGCAAAAGATCAGTTCAGACTCGACGGATTTACGGTAATCTCTCAATCCACAAATATGCATTAAATTCATAGGAGCATGCTAGGGTTTTGTGAATTTAGATTATGTGCAATATCCATAAATCAATTAGGTTCAAATTGGTTTTGGTGATTCGGTTCACGGGAAAACCCTTTAGACACGTCTGTCCGGATGACTGCGGCATCATCAGAATAAGTAGTCTGTCTTGGTTACTTGACATGCTGGTACGCAGGGGTGGCGTATTGATGGACCACAGTGAGATATATTCGTCTGTCTGACATCAGCGAATACAAGATCTCGATATTGATTGAGTCCAAACCCTAACGAAGGTTCAAAGGTTTGCACGGGTTGACTGTTGCTTTGACTTGCCATGGTGGAGAGCTTGAGTAACGTGCTCGTATATCCGCATCTTGGGTAACAGCAGTTCGTGTAGTACCGCCTGAGACTGGGTTTAGGTAACCTTATCCGAGTAATAGGATGGAGACATTCCCTGAGGAGCTCAATAACATTCATCGTGCCAAAGTCCTGCAGGCTGATTAAGTTCAGGCACGAGTGATAAGGATTGAGTGGTACTACTCAGGAATAATAAGATATTAATTAATTGTAGTTAGAGTTTGTCAGAAGCTCCGATTAATTAATGAATGTTCGGTAACCTTAAATATGGGGATTCTCAATTAATGCAGCTCGTTCTCATAACGTGGTAATAAAGGGGTAGCTCAGTATTAATTCTGTGGTGAAAAAGAATTAATATTAATTAATTAATTGTATCCTGGGTTGTGGACATGAGAATTAATTAATTAAAGGCCCACTTTATTATTTACATTAGGTCCCAGGACTGGTCCAATTAAATATGTTGATTTGAGCCCAATAGCCATTAGGGATAGACCTCTCACTCTCTAAAACCCTAGCCACTTCATAACACTCAAAGTCAGTTGAAACCCTAAATCAGAGAGAGAGAGGGCGGCGCATGCAGTAGAGGGAGGGAAGGATTTTTCGACTCTGGCCTACTGATACAGATCTGTGGAATCCTCACCACTAGCAGATTTGAACAGCATTGAGACACAACCCTGAAGATCTAATCTGGAGAACATATTTCTTCTTTTCTCTTCTTGTTTTCGATTTATCTAAGAAATTAGATTTCTAATTTCTGTTTTTGCAGATTAAATCGAATCGCGTGGTTGAATTGGAATTGGATATTTAAAAACGAAAGATCGGATCAGACTCTACGGAATTCCGGTAATCTCTCAATCCACAATTATGAGAATTAAATTCATAGGAGCATGCTAGAATTTATTGTGATTTTTGATTGTGTACAATATCCATAAATCGATTCGGTTCAGTTGGATTTTGTGATTCGGTTCATTAGAAATACCTACACCATGAGCCCTTATTTTGTTTGCAAATGCCTTTTCTTGAAGAAAACTACTAATGGATTGTTTTTTTATTATAGTAATGAAACTGGGGCATTGCGTTTAGCAAAAGCATGCTTGAAAAGCAGTTAGAGGATCTGACTCGGCGATTGAATCTAGAGAAAAAGATCCAGGTAAATGTTTACCGAAGGGACAAATTAATGTACTAAGAAACCTCTTGTCTGTACTGGCTGGTATTATTGTGTTCTTGACCAACATTATTTATAGCTATTCAAATCTTTTTTGTCCCTCTTGTAGACGTGTTAGTAAGGTTATTCGTTAGAGTATACTTTGACAAGTCATGCTAGGGATTTATGGGTTGTGTCAGTCCGAACTAACAGTGCATTTCTTGCCAAACCATATTTTTCCACTGCGGAGACCTGCTTCGATTTCCACCTCATGTTGATTCTTGGCACTGCATTTTTCCTGTTACTAGAATTGATACCTACAGTTGTTACATTAGGTCTGGCTGTAAATTTTTTTTTAGGTTAGATTGCTTTGTGTAGTTTTTGTATCTGATTCCACATATCTTATATTCTAGGTTTATTTCTTGTTATAGCATTCACTTTGGTGTGTCTTTATTCTGTTTTTCCCCGTTTCGTTAACAGCTGATTGGACGTGCAGGTGTCAAATGAAGATGCTAAATCAGTTGAAATCTCAAAACTTGACATTGGAACTCGATGCAGCCAAACTTAGAGCTCTTAATGAATACAAAAAAAACTCCGTCCTACGAACACTTCTTGATTTAAACGCTAAAGAAAAATCTGACTCCGAAAGAGAAGTAGTCTCTTTGAGTGAACTGAGAATGAAAACTCAGTTTCAAAGGTAATTCCTCCGTGACACATACTTTCTTCTCTTCTGATTTTCAGCTTATTGCCAGAGCAATTTGGCTCTCTCAACATATCTCATGCATCTAATCAAAGAATAATTATCCATTATAAAATTTTTTGATAACTAGCACATGAAAGATCGTGCAAAATTCAGTTTCATGCAATTATTGTGGAACAAATTGATGCTTTAATAAATGAATTTCCCATCTTGCTTACTATTTTTTCTTTTTTGCTCAACATTCTTTAACAAATTGTCCTTTAATCTTGATCCTCCTGATATTGTGACTCCTCATTAGTGCAAGACGTTACATGAATTCCTGCAAAATATCTTGTCCATATAATTTATTTTTGCAGAGTTCCCTAATTGCATTAGAAGCGAAAAACTCAAAGCTGGAATCTGAACTTGCCCAAATCAAAGAAGGGGCAAATAGTACCATCGCGAAAAAACATGTTTGCAACTCCAACAAAAATCTTGGAGGTAAAATGAAATGATTGAACGCCCTCTGTATCCCAAAATATGTATATAACATGGCAGAAAACACCATCTGCCATAGTTATGATTCCATCTAGAAATCTTTTCCCATGCCCGCTTACTCTAATTCTTTTGCTTCAGCATGGGAGAGAAGCTGTTGAACCTTGAGAAGGAGAATCATATCCTGCGTCAGAAGACATTGAGTGAGTCTCCGATGAGCAATCGAGCAGGATTTGTTAAACCTTTCTTTTTGAGGTATGCAGTCTTCATCAGCCTCCTCCATTTACTGACCTCTGAAAAGAATTGTTGATGACATGCATGCACCATAAAATGAAATAAAACCTGAAGATTAGCAGCGCATATTTGCTGTGAAGTCGTTGCAAGCAAAACTCTAATTTATTCTTTCCCTTCGGAACAGAAAATCGGTGGTGCCCTTGTCCTTCCATCTTCTGATCACAAATCATATGTAAATATGATATGATAAACAACTAAATTTATGTGCTGTGTTTCTTGCTATTTAATTTTCAGGAATCGCCTGATCCATCCAAATTAATTGCAGCACTCTCACAAGGCTTTTCTGACTCCCACAGAGCAAAGTTGGGGATTGAGAAGCAGCAGGTTTTTCTTGTTATAATTTATATTGAACATTAAATGTTTTTTCTTGAGTGTTCATAAGGGCTGTTGATGATATTGCTTGCAATTGAATGAGCTACTATTGGGTTATTTTCTTCATGCTGTTTTATATGCGTATGAGCGTATCCTATCTTTCAGCTTTAATATGGTTGCAGGGAAACTTAGAAATCCTTTCACGTTGCATAGAAGAAGATTTGGGCTTCAAATATGGAAAACCAATAGCTGCTTGTGTTATCTACAAATGCCTCCTTCATCGGCTTACCTTTGAATCTGAGAGGACTGCCATTTTTGACTTTGTCATTGAGAGCATCAACGATGAGTTGAAGGTTACTTTTCATTTCATTGATCAAATTTGTTGCATTGAGTTTTTCATTTAATGCTGTTACTAGGCAATGGGAATTAGTTGCTGAGTTTGTGAGTGACTTCCAAGCAACTAATGAGTTTGTCAATCGATATTGACAATTTAAAACTTATGAATTATGATGTGATATGTAGGTTTTTTTTAGGACAATTTTTCTTGTTATTACAGGAGGGTGATGAGAATACTATTTTGCCTTACTGGTTATCAAATGTATCAGCACTTTAATGCCTTCTGCAAAGAAATCTGCATTCCAATGGGTTCTTGACAGCTGGTTCCCAGCGTTCTGCAGGGTTGAATATGAAACTCTTGCAAGTAAGTTGGAGGGGCAGGCCTCATTTTCTGGGCTTCCAGAGTTGCAGTAATGTTGTCTAAAACAGTCCTTAGATTGGCATCATCTCACATATCTATTTCTTTATTACATTTGATTTAACGCTTATTAGGTCTTAATAGCCCTAGACAAGCTCTTGGCTGAAAAGATTCATGCTCAGACTCCAGACAATCTCACTGAAAATACCTTACGATTAGCATGAGCTCCTATCTGGGCTTTGTTTGAGACACAGACAAAAATGGGCCAGATTGGTATCCTTTATACCTTGTTTCACATGCCCAATATATTTATCCCGATTTTAGTGAAACTGTGAAAACTGGTTATGTGCGTTTTCAAAACTTTCCCATTTATGTGTTAAGGCCCATATCCTCTAGCCCATATTATTTTATATTCATAAACCCATCTTGTAATTCTAGTGACATTGTACATTCACAATTCGTAACATGGTATAGAGCCAAATTAGGGTTAATTTTCTCTTTCAAATTTTTTTAAACCCACCTAGAACCATCCCCGTCAGCAGCCACCTCAGCAGCCTCATTGGCCGACCACGTCCTCAGCCCACCCCGTTCGGCCGTCGTCAAGCTACGTCCTCAGCCCGCCCCGCCCGACCAAGTCCTCAGCCCGCCCCATCGTAACATGTGTGCATCGTGCTGCCTGCGCTGTTGCTGCCTGCACCGTGCTGTCTGCGCTGTTGCAGCATCATTGTTCAAGCTGCAGTCTTCTCTATCTTCTTCGTTTGCCATCAGCCTGTGCATAGTTGCTGCTCTGTCTCGATCACCGATTCTGCCTACTGCTGTCCTCTCCTTGTATTCCAGCTCAACTTGCTGCTGCAGTGTTTTTGCCTTACGCCGGTATTTTCTCCTTCTTCATCTGCTGCTGTTGGTCAGATTCAATCATGTCCCATATCAATTCTATTCCCGCCCATGGAGGCACTATATCAGTTGTTGCTGCATCACCTCTCCACGCTTCTCGGTCATGTTGGGTACTTGATTTAGGAGCCTCATTTCACGTGACATCTGATCAATCACACTTGGTTGCAAGCAAATCAGTCACTAATGGTGTTTCTATTCGGACAGCAGATGGCACATCTTGCTCTATCACTCATCAAGGTTCAATTTATAACTCAGATTTCTCGGTTCCTAATGTATCTCTCCTACCTTAGTTGTTTATGAACCTCCTTTCAGTTGGTCAGATTACAGACCATAATTGTTTTGTTAGATTTGATGATTCATCCTATTTTATTCAAGATCGTCGAAGTAGAGCTGTAATTGGGACTAATCATCGCCGTAGAGATTCTCCAAGCCTATACATTCTTGACACCTTACATCTTCCTCACTCCAGTGCCCGTGTGTCTTCCGCTACATCATCGTCCCGTATCTCCTTTGCCTAGTGGCATCATCGTTTGGGTCATTTATGTGGGTCACGTTTGTCTACTCTAATACATAATGAGAGTTTAGGTGATTCATCTATTGAGTTAACTTTTACTGCAAGGGTTGTAGGTTAGGAAAGCAAACTCAACTTCCATATCATTCTAGTTTGTCTTACTCTGCTAAACCTTTTGATCTTGTTCATTGTGATGTATGGGGTCCTGCACCATTTTCCACCAAGGGTGGTCATAAATATAATGTCATATTTATTGATGATCATTCTCGTTATACTTGGATTTATTTGATGAAACACCGGTCTCAGTTATGTTCCATTTACCAGTCTTTTACTCGCATGGTTCACACCCAGTTTTCTACTCCTATTCGTGTTTTCTGTTCAGATTCTAGTGGTGAGTATTTATCTGACACATTTCGCTAGTTTCTGACCTCTGAGTGCATTCTTGCTCAGTTGTCATGTCCTGGTGCTCATGCCCAAAATTGAATTGCTGAACGCAAACACCATCATATCATAGAGACTGCTTGAACACTTCTGATTGCTTCTTTTGTTCCTTCTCACTTCTGGGGAGAAGCTGTCTCCACTTCGGTTTACCTTATCAATCAACAACCATGGCAAATGTTCTGGTGAAGTTTTTTTTTGGTACTCCTCCCAAATATGACCACCTTCGTGTTTATGGGTGCATGTGCTATGTTCTGCTTGCCCCTTGTGAGCGAACAAAGTTGATTGCTCAGTCTGTGGAGTGTGTTTTTCTGGGTTATAGTCCCGAACTTAAGGGTTATCATTGTTATGATCCTTTCTCTCGTCGCATGCGTATATCTCGTGATGTGACATTTGTTGAGAATCGTCTATTCTTTTATAACCCTTCTACTCAAACTTCATATTCTCCCACTAAGTCTACATCTTTCCTTTATCTTCCTCCTATTTCATCTACTAATGATGATACTCTACCATCTCCTTCTATTACACTAATTTCTGATCCTACTCATTCCATCACACCCACCACTAATGAATCAACTCCATCTGTTACACCCATTCCTGATTCTTCTCCTTCACTCACTTTTCCTGATCCCACTCCTTCCAGACCACCCATCACACATGTCTACAATTGTCGTTCCAAAGATTCTGTAACAGTTCCACCTCCTCCTACCTCTTCGACCAATTTTGATGTCCCCATCTGTAATTACACTAACAATTCTGATGTGTTTCATGCTATTTCTGATGAGTCACAGGTTGGACAACAATATAATCTTCGAGATCGTGCTGAAATTGCTCCTGACAATTTGGGTTTCCCACGTGTGAGTGCTATTATTGATGAGCCATCTACATATAAAGAAGCTGTTTGTCATCCAGAATGACAACTTGCTATGTCTGAGGAGTTGGCTGCCCTCAATCATACTGGCACTTGGGATCTTGTTCCCTTACCATTACATGTTGTACTCATTACATGTAAGTGGGTGTTCAAAATAAAGACGAAGTCAGATGGTTCTATTGAGCGATTCAAAGCTCGTCTTGTTGCTCGAGGTTTTCAGCACACTCGGACAGAATTATGATGAGACTTTTGCTCCTGTTGCTCACATGACTACTGTTCGTACTATGATAGCAGTGACTGCTACTCGTTCTTGGACTATTTCTCAGATGGATGTTAAGAATGTCTTCCTTCATGGTGACTTACATGAGGAAGTCTATATGCAGCCACCCCAGGTGTTGAGGCTCCTCCTGGACATGTTTGTCGCCTTCGTCGTGCTTTGTATGGTCTTAAACAGGCTCCACGGGCTTTGTTTAAGCGCTTTGTCTCTGTCATACAGGCTGTAGGTTTTTCACCTAGTGATCATGATCCTGCTTTATTCATTCATCTCTCTTCATGTGGGCGAACCTTGCTTCTTTTATATGTTGATGATATGTTGATTACAGGAGATGATGAGGAACACATTTCTAATGTGAAGAAACAACTTGGACGAGAATTTCATATGTCTGATTTGAGTCCTTTGAGCTACTTCTTAGGTATTGAGGTCTTACATTCTGCTAAAGGGTTTTATATGTGTCAATCCAAGTATATCAAAGATCTTCTTGCTCGTTCTGACCTCACCAATAATCGGTTGGCTGCAACACCTATGGAGCTATATTTACGGCTTCGTCCTACTGATGGGATACCTCTTGAGGATCCTTCTCGATACCAACACATTGTGGGCAGTCTTTTTTATCTCATCGTTACCAGGTCTGACATTGCTCATGCAATTCGTATATTAAGTCAATTTGTGAGTGCTCCTACTTCAGTTCATTTTGGACATCTGCTTCGTGTACTAAGATACTTAAGAGGCACATCATCCCATGCTCTGTTCTATGCTAGAGATAGTCCGCTTCACCTTCATGCTTACTCGGGCTCTACTTGGGCGAGTGATCTGACAGATCGTCTTTCTGCCACTGGATACTGCATTCTTCTTGGTTCTTCTCCTCTTACATGGTAGTCCAAGAAGCAAGCAGCTGTATCTCGGTCTAGTACAGAGGCAGAATTCGAGCCCTTGCGGACCACTTCAGAGATTGTATGGTTTCGTTGGTTGCTACTTGATTTTGGTATTTCATGTGCTACACCAACACCTCTTCTTTGTGATAATACTGGAGCCATACAAATTACCAATAATCCGGTAAAACATGAACTTACAAAGCATATTGGTGTTGATGCTTCCTTCACTCGTTCTCATAGTCATCAGAAAGCTAAAGCTCTTCAGTATGTGCCTTCTGAACAACAACTTGCAGACTTCTTCACCAAAGCACAAACTCGAGAGCATCATCGGCTTCATTTACTCGAACTCAACGCTTTGAATCCTCCTTGAGTTTGAGGGGGGGAGTTAAGGCCCATATCCTCTAGCCCATATTATTTTATATTCAGAACCCATCTTGTAATTCTAGTGACGTTGTACATTCACAATTTGTAACATTATGATCATCAAGCTTAACTCATATGAGGAAAGCTAGAAAGTTCTTACTAGTAGTCCGTTAAGAACTTGAACGATTTTTAATAGTATGTCATAGTTATCTATCTAAACCATTTAGGTGAAATTGAAAAGTTCTGCAAAATTTCTTTAAAAGAAATGCTAGATGACATAGTTTTTTAAGGTACATGGAGTAATATCTGGCATAAAACCCAATTGGCTGGCTGTAGTAGTATGGTAGTGCAGAGTAAAAAAATGAAATCGTATTCATGTTAAGTATGAAGGGCTAGCATCAACCATATGCTTTGAATGATTGTATTTGCAGCACACATAGGCACAATAAATTAAATCCATTTCCTAATGTGCAGAAATACTTCATACATTACTTGCTTATTGAAACTAACATAGATCATTATTTTTTCTACATAGGGCCCAAAGTCTTCTTTCAAATATCGTGGTTATCCCACATGGAATGTAAATATCCTGCCATATTATTAAAACAACAATTGACTGCTTGTGTGGAGAAGATATTTGTTTGATTCGGGATAATTTGAAAAAAGAAATATCTCCATTGTTGGGACAATGCATTCAGGTATTCAATCTTTGCTCTTCCCTTTGTGTAGCTTTAACTGTTCAAAGTTCTTTGAGGACCGAGAGTTGCTGCTATTGTTTTAGTGTCATCATTGCTTCACTTTTTGGTGCATTATTCAGGTTTATGTTTACGGTGCATAATTTTATGGAATTTCCTCTTTTTTAACGTAGGATCATTATTCTGTCTATATTGATGGAGTTAACCATTTCAGAGGTGTATCATCATCATTTCAATTGACGAGAAACCGCGCTGCCTGATGTGTTTGATTATAGGCTTCTCTATTTTGTAACTTATGTTTGCCATCCTTAACTCAAGCATCCAGATCCCCTGGAAACGTTCCCCAGCATTCACCATGCAGTGAGTGGGATAGCATCATCAGTTTCTTGGATTTATTGATGACTCGTTTACGTGGAAATTATGCAAGCTACATACCTCTGATCCTTGTGCCACCTATTTGTTTTTATATGCTTATTGCAACTGAATTAATGAATACCCAGGTTCCTTCATTTTTCATCCGGAAGCTTACCACACGGGTTTTCTCCTTCATCAACTTACAATTATTTAACAGGTATTTTGTCTTATTTTCTAGTGGCTACTTACAAGCAACAAGGGTTATCTTTAGCTTAATTCATTGGCAGTTTGCTGCTTCGAATATGTCAAATCTGAAAATGGATAGTTAATGCAACGGAGGAGGTTTCACTATTTTTTCTTTGACTTTATCTCCACCAAAAAATGGGTTTTAACTTTGAGCCATTTTAGTATGCAGTTTGCAGGAACTTGTTGGCACGAACTCAATTACATTAGACAAGCTGTTGGATTTTTGGTGTGTTTTTATCCTCTTCCTTTTTTACGAAGCGAACTGTTGGATGATGTTTGAAATATAGTAACCACCGATACATCTTGGTATGAAATAGGTAATACATCAAAAGAGGATAAGACAGTACGACTTCATAGAAATAGTTTCAAAACACTTTCTCCATTATCTTTTTTCCTTGATGTAAGTAAACGACTTCATTGGTCTCGTCTGACTAAATTTATCTTTTTAAAATTATTTTTGGCAGAAATTGAGAGTGAGGCAGATCTATCGAAGTATAAGACCCAGAGGCAAGTGGATTTTTCTGGCAATTTAGTGCTTAAGTATCATACTTATGCCCTTCTGTTGATAACTGGTTGGTTAATCATGTCTCAAACTACAAAGCTAAACTTCCATACTTGACATTTTGCCTAATATATCTTAATAATCATGGGGGAAAATTCATTGTATACAGTTTGTATCTTATATGGGTAGCTTTGAATTTTTATTCTTTTAATAATTATATTTTTTAACTTCTTCCTTCAAGTTAGTATCTCAGATGAGGGAGATACTAAATAAAGATTCCCAGAATTTGTCCTCAACAAACTCATTCTGACCTCTGAGGCTCTCTGTATTCTAAAATTGTGATTTCCGAAGCAATATCTTATACTCTATTCCTCAACTCCTTTTTTTATGTGAACTTGTAGTATTCCATTCTCGACTGAAGATGTATATATGGCGATCCATCAAATATAGAGCCTCAAAAGTTCTTTTCTGTAGATAAGATGTCTTGCTCTGCCTGCTTTTCCGTTGAGCTTGATTGACTGAATATACTGCAGATCACAGAATACAAAAGTTGTGGTTGATTCTGTTAGCTGTTTTTGCAGAAAATTTGCTGACAAGGCCAGAGCATAATTTTGTCTAAGCTCTGGTTGATTCTATTCATCTTTCCACAAATAACAATCTGGCATGTCTAATGCTAAATCTCTAACTTGTTCCTTCTAAGTCGAAATGCTTTTCATTTACAGTCCTAAAACTCCATTTCCAGGTTACATTCAAAAATTTTCATCCCGCAATTATATTCTACACAAAAGATAAGCATATCAGGATCAAGTTAGCCTGTGTCTATATCCCATTTGAATTCGCAAATCAGCAGACGAAAACGATCTCAAAGAGGAAAATTCCTTGGTAGGCGAGCTGCATTCGTTGCTCATGGCTACGGCCAGAGCTAACGTCGTTGTTTGACACTCGCTTTGCCATTGCTCCTGAGCAGGTTTCTCCGTTTCCTAATGTATGCATTATCTGGTTTGGCGATGTCTTTTATGGAGGATGATGATGAGGGACTTGCAAAAGACTTTGATTTGCCGTTGTAGAATCTTGAGATCCCCCTCTACATTACCATCGCACACACACAACCATGCAGTTCAGCTAATTAAGATAACTGGAAATGAAAAGAGCATCAAATCCAAGTAGAGAACTGATTTGTGATATATATATATATCTTTTACTTTTGAAAGACCACATAATCAAAACACAAGAGATACATACATCGAGATCAACAAGCAACAGGAAATCATAGAAAACAATAATGCAACCTTATTGGCAAAACTTCCTCCAAAGCTTCCATGGAAGCTAATGGCCCTTTATAGGAGCTCTGCACTTGTTCCCGATTTCTCTGGTGAATTCTCAGACAGATCACTATTTTTCCCTATAGAAGACGATGATTCATCCGAGCAGCAAGTAGCTCCTCCTTCCTCCCTAAACACAACCTTTTTCCCCACAAAAAATCTCTGATCCCCACTGTAAATCTCATCAATCCCCTGAATAAGTCCACTATCCACAGCACCGCCCTTGTTCAACCCTCTCGTGGGCATATTCGAGAAATCCTTTACAAAAAGCTCAAGAAAAACTGATGATCATGAAATTCCTAAAAACGGAGCACAGAATCATATTTTGTCCATTAGAGATGGGATCTAAGCTGAATTCAAGAAAGAACATACTATGAAACAATGGATCACAGGCGAGAGAGACATATATATATAATATTGGATGTTAACGACAAAAGGAGAGGAGAGAGTTTTAAAGTTTAAAGGGGCAAAAGGGAGTGAGTATTGAATATTCTTGTGGGAATGGATTATATAATAAATGATGAGATAAAATTGGGGGTGGGATGGTGGAGGGTTAGGTCTTATCCTCATCCACTGGTTTATTCTATTTTAGTATAGAGGGGAAAAATAGTACTCCCTTCGTTCCATCATATTAATTTTATATTCTTTTTCGGTCCATCTCATTTATTAGTTCCATTTTCTAAAAAGGTAATTTTTTTCCCACTCATCAATAAAATATTAATTCTTTTACACTAATGTACATTGGTTATTGTGCACACTCCTCCGTCCCTAATATAATGGGACGGAGGGAGTAATTAAATTAAGGTTAGGTTCAAAGATGTAGTTGTAGTTGTACTAAACCTTAATTTATGCTCGGATACTGCATCTGGTCAACTTACTAGTTCACAACCCTTTTTAATTTGGTGAGGTGAGTGAGGGCTTCAATAATCAATTGGATTAGTCAAGCTCGTATAAACCACACCCATCACCACTGCTTTGACTCGCTCTTCTCTATCTTTCCCGTGTCTCTCTTCTGCAATAATTAATACTCCCTCCGTCCCACCTTAATTGTCCCACTTTCCTTTTCCGTCCTTCCCACCTCAATTGTCTCATTACTTAAGAATGCAATTTTTTCACACTCAACAATAAAATATTAATTTCACTCAACTTACTTTACACTCACACTCCTTGGTTATTGTGCCCGGTCAACCCGGGACAATACAACCGGGACGGAGGGAGTACATACTTATTACTTGAGCCAAAATCATATATACACCCCTACATAAAGAACAATATTCATAAGAAAACTCAAACCTTTAGGCTTTAAGAAAAGGTAAGCAAGTCCAAACATCTACCACTAAGAACTAGTTACAACGATTTAAAAAAAAATTACAAATAAATATATTCATAACAAAGTTGTATATTTTACATTTAAAAAAAAATTATTTTTACATATATTTAGTTTTTGTTAATTAATATTATATTTAAAATCTTATAATACAAACTATTTTCTATATTATACACAAAAAACTCTCTCTCTATATATATTTAGTAATATATCTATGTAATATATTAAATGAAAATAGTCTAGAATAACTGTTCCCTCCAAAAAATTTTCATGTTAATTTTATATTATTTTTATACTATTTTTTATTATATTTTAGATATGCAATAACCAATAATAAAAATATGAAAGAAATTATATTTGTCATTTTTTTCTTTAAAACATCTCATTTCAACAATTCGTTATATTTATTAATTTTTAAATAATAAGTATAATATTTTGTATAGAATAATATTTAAACAAACATAATAGGCTTTGTGTTTAATATAATTCTTTTTGATTTTATTTAATTCGTATATATATTTGATTTATAATATTATACTCCCTCCGTCCCATATTATTAGACACGGAGGGAGTGGCACATGAACCAAGAGAAATAGTAAATAAATATTTAAAGAAATATTAATTCAAAAAATATTAATAAAATGATCACTAATTACAATCTTAAAAAAGTCAAGAAATGTAGGCGGAGTGATTAAGATTATATTTTGTTAATAATCATTAGTTAATTTTGATTATATTTTGTTAATTTTTTGCCAAATAAGGAAACGTGTCTAATAAATGGGACGGACCGAAAAGGAATACGTGTCTAATTCAATGGGACGGAGGGAGTATTAAGTATGAGAGCAAAAGAGCACAAAAAAATGTATTGTAATAAAATTTCAGATAAAATAAGAACTTAAGAATTACCTATGTTATAGTTTTCGATATCATAAAATTTGACATTTTTATTTTTTTAATTGTGAACTATGCATAACTTATATATGATTATCTTCATTTAGTTAGAGGATATGTTAATTTATTTTTTTAAATAATATTACTATTTCCACTATTATGAATTTTACCATGATG
>JAPKLW010006424.1:1992-17415 GCA_026898455.1 Plectranthus barbatus | reverse complement strand
GCTTCTCTTGATGGGCACCTGCTTTTGAAGTAGCAGGCTGCACTGCTCGTGGATCTTCACCGTCTCGTTCTCCACGAACTGCTTCTTTCCACTCATCAGTTTCCGGAGATACTTCATGTACCCCGGGATTTCCTTCAGTGCTTCGATCAGCGGAATGTTGATGCTGACCTTCTTTAGATTCTCCACAAATCTGGAGAATTTCTCGTCCTCTTTCTGCTTTGCAAACCGCTGTGGGAAAGGCAAAGGAGGGAGCTGATCTTCAGACTGCTTCGACTTCGTCCCTGGAGCAGACTTCAACATCGATCAACGTAGGGTGGCGTCGATCGACGGGCCTTTTTCTTCTGCGTCGATTGACGAGGCAGGTCCGTCGATCGACGTGGAATCGTCTCCCGCACAGTTTTGCTCCTTTTCGCCTCCAGAATCGTCCATAGCCATCTCGGGACCCTTGTAGCTCGTCCCAGACCTCAGAGTAATGGCTTTTACTGACTTTTCCTTTGCGGGGTTCACCTCTGTCATACTTGGCAACTGTCCAGGCTTGTATTAATTGCCGAGTGTGGTGGAGATCTGGCTCAATTGCGTATCCATCATCTGAAGGTGCTTCGTCATCAGCTGCATGTGGTTGGACATTCCCTTCACCTCGGTTTCTACTTTCCCAAACCGGTTATTCGAGCTCTTGATGAATTTCTCGAGCGTCTCCTCTAGCACGAATTTCTTCCTTTCCACTATTTCTCCTCCAGTACCTGCATCAAAACCAGGCGGAGGGTGTTCTGCAGCAGAAGGGTTAGCATAAGAAAAACCAGGGTGAGATCGCCCATGGTTGTACTGATACCCTTGATTGCCTCGGTAGTTATTGTGATAACCACTGCCAATGTAGTTCACCTCCGTACCGGCAGTTCCAGACGAACTGCTTGCACCCCTGTTGATGTAGTCAGCCTCCACGGGTACTATGGCCATGCTTGGCTCTGCAACAGCTATAGCTTGCGTTGTGCCCAATTTTTCAATCTCCTCCCGGAGCTTTTTCACCTCAGCGACCACGTCAAATTCTGGCTTTGTCTCGACTGCTTTGACTGGTAGCTGCCTATCAGTTGGCCATTGGTGGCTATTCAGCGCCATATCAGCCAGCAACCTCATACTCTCTGCACCGCTCTTCTTCATCAGTATTCCTCCGGCAGATGCATCAACCAGCTCCTTCATGTTAGGGTTCAGTCCCTCATAAAAATGACACACTTGCATCTCCAGATCGATGCCATGTCCCGGACAGAGTCGTAGAAGCTCTTTGTATCTTTTCCAGGCCTCGTAGAGTGACTCGTCATACATCTGCTTGAAAGTAGTAATGGCAGTTTTCCTTTTCAGCAGCAGGCTCGGTGGGAAGTAGTTGGTGAGGAACTCTGCTCAAAGCTCCTCCCATGTCCCGATTTGGCTCTTATCCAGTCCAGCAAACCAGGACCGTGCCTCGTCTCTGAGTGAGAACGAGAACAGTCTCATCCTGATCACATCTTGGGTTACTCCGTTCTGCTTTACAGTGTTACACACCTCAATGAATTGGTTGAGGTGGGTATATGGGTCTTCTACAGCTCTTCCCCCAAACTGGTTTTGCTGCACCATCTGAATAAGGCTTGTGCGCAGCTCGAAGTTGTTGGCATCAATGCCAATTCTGAATCCGGCCTCCGCTTGCTGTGGAAGAAATCGATCCAAGATGGACCTTTGCGGAACCACAATCTGCCTATTGTTCAACTCTGCCAGTCTTGCAGCTTGCTCCGCCTGAGCAACCTGGGCTGCTTGAAGTTGTACTCTCAGCTGCTGCACTTCATTCACAAACTGCCTCTGCTCCTCGGGAGTCATATTTTGCAGAGGTGCTTTTCCTTTCTTTTTGATTTTCCTGCAGGATGCTTCGATTTCAGGGACAAAGGCTTCGAATGTTTGTCCTTTGGCTCGCGTGTTCATGCACCTGCGCAGGAAAAAGGTAAAATATCAGTTCAGCATCGAACGACGTAAGGTGTCCGTCGATCGACGTCGATCAACGCTAAGGGGCGTCGATCAACGTGGAATTCTGAAATGAAAACTCACACACGCACACGTACAGAAAAATAAAACTCAATCCAGCAAATCCTAGAACGAACTAGTAATAAGATAAAATCTAACTAATCCCCGGCAACGGCGCCAATTTGATCGCTGCTATTTCTAACAGATTAATTATAATAACAGTGGCAAATAAATTTGTAAACCCTAAGGTTATCGATCCAGGGGAATTGTATGGGGAAATTATCCTATGTACTAGCTATGGTTCTAAAATTCATTGTTTGAGGAATCCAAAATCAGGGTTTTGTTTGGAAAATAAAGATAACAATATTTGAAAATTAAAGGAGTTTTGGAAAGCAAATTAAAGAACACAGATTCTAGGGAAGAACTCTTATTATGGATAACATGTAGGAATCAATTAATTTAACAGGTGGAATATTGCAATGAAGTTATAGCTCCTTGTTTGGCAAATATAACCTAGATTACTAATTAGTGACTCATCTCCGCTCGGTCTCAAAGTACACCAAACTAGTCAATCCGATAAGCAAATCAGTTCAATTCCTACATCTAGTACATCTGTTTGGATAGTGTAGATCGTATCATGTATTCCTATTCCCACTATTAATATTCACCTCTCGGTCCTTTTATCAATAGCTAGACATCTAAATTAATCGTCACCTCTCGGTCCTTGAATTAATCTAGAATTGAAAATAAACACAGGAATCATGAACCTAATTAATTAATCCTAACATGCATCCATAATAATATCAACCCCTAGAACTCGCTAAGGTTTCTAGCCACTCATCGCAGATAGAAATCCAAAAGAAAACATATTAAATTGCATAAACATAAAAGAACTTACAAGAAAAATAAAGAGTTTCGTGTTTCCCAAGTCTCCAAACTCTAAAAAACTCTAAAATATGATTGTATGCAATAACTGGTACTCAAAAATCGAATTTAATAGGTATTTATAGTGGTGGATGTGTATCCTATCAAATCTAGGGCTAAAGATATGAATAAATCCAAATTTAATCAGATTTTCGCTCCAGCAGAGAACTCCGCGTCGATTGCTTCTGATTCACGTCGATCGACGAGCCTCTTGATCTTCGTCGATCGCTTCTGATTGGCGTCTGTCGACGCAGCTTCTCGCCCCTCCTGCGCGGTCTCACGGTTTTGGCCATAACTTTCTCTCCCGAACTCCGATTGACCCGATTCCAGTTGCGTTGGAAAGCTAACTCAAAGCATCATCCATTGCCATGTGCCAATAGCTCGAATTCCTCTTGTGGACGAAATCGTCACTGCTACTCTTACACATCACTGCTTCCGGAACGGATTCTCGTGAATTTAGGCCTAAAACCCTACAAAAACACCAAAACGCGCATAATACCACCTAATATAGACTCATGCACATAATATATATATAAACTCAATAAAACTACATAAAATAGTAGAAAATAATATAGATAAGCGAGTAAAATAATGAGCTTATCACAGGGTCTTCCTCGGTCGAAACAGACTCCAAATATTTTTTTTAAGACAAGTAAAAGCAGCAAAATAGAAATAATTCAAAATTACTTAAAGAAAATGAAAACACAATGGGTTACCTCCCATCCAGTGCCTATTTACCGTCGTGGCTCGACTCAGTATCAGTCTCACCAAGGCGGTCGAGTCCAGACTCGTCGACCCCTTGAATCTATCATGAAGACCCGACGGTTTTGAATGACGGTGGTGTACTCGGAGTGAGGCAGCTTAATTGCCGATTTCACTGCTCCATTTCCTCGTTCCCACCGGATGGCTTCTTCTTCTTCCTCCGGTATCTCGTCATTTTCTTCTTCATCTTCAATGGTTGTGATCTGGTTGCATTCCCCTTTCCTCTTGTTCTTGTCTATGCAGAAGGTGATAGATTCTTCATTTCCTCTTAAGGTGATTTCCTCCTTCTTGCAGTCGATCAGGACACCAGCTGTGTCGAGGAACTTGCTTCCCAGGATCATCGGAGTGTTGGCATCTTCCTTCATCTCAAGGACAATGAAATCTGCAGGACAAATCAAGTGACCAACTCTAATCAGAACATCCTCAACAATACCTTTGGGCTTGGACACAAATTGGTCCGCCATCTGGAGGGTGATTGTAGTGGCTCTCATCTCCCCAATCTCCAGCTTTTTGTAGATGGACCAGGGCATCAGGTTGATGCTTGCCCCGATATCACATAGCACATTATGGAATTCTTTGCCTCCGATCTTGATAGGTATCGAGAAGCATCCTGGGTCAGACCTCTTGATTAGGATCTGCTTCTATAGAAGTAGGTTGCACTCCTCATGAATCCTTACAGTTTCGTTCTCCACGAACTGCTTCTTCTCGCTCATCAGCCTCCTGAGGAACTTCATGTATCCCAATATTTCCCAGAGAGCTTCAACAAGAGGTATGTTAATGTTCACTTTTTTTTAATTTTCAACAAATCGAGTGAATTTAGAGTCTTCCCTCTTTTTCGCGAATCTTTGTGGGAAAGGCATTGGAGCAACTGGATCAACTCTTCTTTCCTCCTTCTCTTTTTCTTTCTCGCCCAGTCTGGCCCTCTATTTCGACCGAGATCCCTCTGTCTCGGTTGTGCTGCTTGTACTCTTCTATCTCGGCTGTGTCTGGCTTGTCTCGGCCGGGCTGGCCTTCTCTGTCTCGGCCTATTGGGAAAATATTTGTAAATTACCCTTAGGTTCTAGTTGTAAAAGGTTTTGTTGGATCAAACCTTAGTAGACGGTCGATCATTGCTGAACCTTAGCATAGCTTAGCATCCGATGTAATGTCCTGTATAGGTTAAAACATCGTGTTGTAATAGAATAGGCCAATTGAAATATCTCAGCAAACATCGAACAATGCTGAAGGCTGTGCGTATTAAGAATGCTAAGAAGATCAGCATTCGACAAACGCATCCTTGACCGCTGAAGATGCTAGCAGATCAAATCAGAGTAGCAGACAAAGCACTCGCTGTGCAAAGAGATCAAAAGCATGCTGAAAGAGACCCAGCATCTCGTACTAGCAGAAGCTCAACAAAGCAAAACAGAAGGACTGCTACACCGCCACTCTGACCAGCGCGCGACAATTAGCCATGTCAGAAGTAGGACGGAAAAGCCTGTCAGAAAGCAGGAAAATCAATAATTAGCTACCCGCATTTAAGGAAAAAGATTTGTTGTGTCTAAATGGATCTATCGACCCAAACTTCAAGATCATAACTATAAAAGGAAATTCAAAAGACAATGCAGGCGCTGCTCACTCTCTAATCAGAAACACAATATACGAAAGAATCAAAAAGGCAAGAGAGCAGTCCAAGTTGAAAGGCGAATTCAGAAATACTCAAAGGCCTTCAACACTCAAAGTGTCTCACTACGTCTGACATTCGTCTGAGTGATTCTTGAACTGGTTCAAGAATCTTCAATCATTGGGATCACTTTTCAATTAAGGAGAGCATCCAGCAGTCAATTTCGTGTGAAGAAATTGATTAAGGCGGGCATTGAAGCCAAGCACACTCGATAGTTCGGAGAGAACTCTAAACTACTCCAAAGTAAGTGGTGAAAGCGAGTTTTATGAAGGTGCGCCCTTGACTCAGCTGGAGCTACACCAAGAAAGTCCGGAGTGTCGGAAGATAGCCGTAAAGCAGATAGATCCTCAGAAGGCTGGCTGCTGAACAGGAAAGGCAATTCTTTGTACACCGTATACTTTCTAGTAAAATTCTTAGCGATTCGGCTAAGGAGTGGACGTAGATCATTTGATCGAACCACTATAAATTGTGTGTTGTTTGGTCGTTACTGCTTCATGATCTACTAAGTTTTAAAACCTAGTAACCACGTTACTAGCGTATAACTAAAAAGGGTAACCTAAGAAAACCTTAATCAGAAATGAAGTTGAGAATAATCTAAATACAACAAAACGCAATCTATTCTGCTGCACTTCGTGTGTGTATTTTGTTAATAACCACGATGACTCTGATCATAAGGGACCAACAAGTGGTATCAGAGCAGGAGGTTGAAAAACCGACTGCTTCTGAGTCGCTTAGGACCTAGATCCTAGTCTTTCCTTGCGTCTCTTGTATTAGAATTTTACACAGCTCAGGTAACGATGATGTCTAATCACGCTCTCCCGAAGTACAACAAGGATGGATTTGAAACATGGAAAAAAAAGGCCATGATCCAGCTGCAGAGCATACACCCAGAGATGAGGGACATCCTAACGATTGGACCTATTGAAATCATGAAGGTCAACACCGCACCCCCTGGACCCGCTGGTGGTCAACCCAGACCTGAGATGGTGAGCAAACCGTACGAGGAATGGACTCTTGAAGACAAAAAGAGAGGCCAGCTGGAGTTTATCACCATGAAGCTAATTATGGAATGACTACCCCCCTTAATGTCCAACAAAGCTCTAGATTATGAAGCGAAACAAATGAAGCGAAACAAGCTACAAGTCGTTGTTGACAAGTACGAATCCTTCGCCATGATTCCAGGAGAAACCATTCAAGAGATGGAAGAAAGGTTCAACACTATCATCGCAGAACTCAAAAATGTCGGTAAGACATATGACAAAGGGGAAATGAATAATAAGATTATATCCAAGCTTTACCCCAGGAGTGATTGGTTTGTCAAAATGACGAGCATGAGTGAGAAAGATCTCAACAATATGACGACCGCTGAAGTCTTCTCACAACTCAAATCACATGAATTCATCATTCAGCAGTCAAAGAAAAATGAAGCTGCTGTTGTACATCCAAATTCCACAAACGCTGGAACTCAAGAAGACGCAGCATACTTTGTCAAGAAAGATGGAAACAAATGGAAATCTCCGAGGAAACCCTTCTACAATCAAGAAAAGTCTACACCTGCCTCTGCTACATCATCCAAGGAGACCTCATCAACTTCTACAGCCAACGATGAAGATAAGAAAATAGGAGAGCTGGAGGAACAGATGAAGAAGATACAAAAGATGATTCTGGAAGCTAAAGCCGAAAAAGAAGCAAAAGCAAGCATGATGCAGCATCCTACTGAAAAAACAATAAGAACATGCTTTGAATGCAAGTCTCCTGATCACTTGAAACATGACTGTCCAAAAGTGAGTCCTGAGGAAAGAGAACGTCTGCGTCAGAGATTTGAGAGGCGAGCAGTACGAGCTGTAACGAAGGCGTTGCTAACAAGGACTGAAGTTCCAGATATTCCCGACAACAATGAGGAATATTATCCCACCGATGAGGAAGAAGAAGCCCTAATGGTCTTTATGGCAAAAATCGTTGAAGATGGAGAACCACTCGCAGATGCTGAGCAACCCTTCGAATTGGCCTTAGCAGTCGACAATCAGGAGGTAACACTTATAACAAACACTTTATGTTCAGCACATATATCTGAATCAGAGGATTTCCTACTAGATTACCAAACTCTCTTTAGAACTTTCTAAGGTATACACCTTGAAAGATGCTATTGTAAAAGATAATTCCTCGCTCAAACAAAAAATCCTAAGTCTGACCAATGAAGTCGAAAGACTAAGGTCTGATAGTGAGGAACTATCAAGACTTAGAACTGAATCTTCTGAACTCCTTGAAAATGTTAAGAATCTTGAAAGGGAAAATACTTTGTTAAAAAATAAAGCCAATGAGAAGTGTGTCTGCGCATACATGACAAGTCAGGATATTTTGGATAACCTGATAAGCCGATAGAAACGTCACGGTGACCGATCTGGAATTGGGCATAGTTGCAACGACAAAAATAACACTTTGAGGAAAAAGGAAGATATCATTTTCGTCTCTGGCGGAAAAATGTTTGATAATATTAAAGAAAAGGATAAACTAGTTGCTGAATCCTCAAATGCTAGTCTGTTCGCTCAGCAGAATATCAAACAGTCTGCTGAATCCAAGTAGAGTGTCAAGCACTATGCTAGACCTCAGCAAAAGGTCAAGCAGAATGTAAGATTTCAGCAGAGGTTCATAAGAAATGCTGAACGGCATCAAAACTTACATTTGAAGTCTGATAAGCGAAACTTTCAGCAAACTCAAGGACAAAGGCTGAGCATTCTGTTTCAAATGCTAGGAAGCCAAATCCTATCCTTTCTCGGGGAAGAGACATTAAGAATTGCTCAATGAAACCCCAATATTATCGCAACACACCACATAGGAGAAACACCTATGTGAGACCCGAGTCCAGATACATATATCATCAAAGGACAATGAAGGTGAAAGAGCAAAATGCACAACCACACACAGATACACATAAAAAAGTTGGCAAAATCAGCAAAGTAGATTTCAAGGAAAAATCCTTGACAATTATCAAAATGTGGGTTCCAAAAGGGACAATGACTCAAGCTAATCCTCCAGGACCCGACTTAAAACGGGGACCTAAATCAACTTAATTGTCTTTGCAGGAACAGGATTCGAGTACTAAGACATCAGGCATGTCAAATGAGTGGATCCTGGATAGTGGTTGTTCCGCGCATATGACTGGAGATGAAGAATTGTTCTCAGACATTCAAAAGTCATATGGTCCATCTGTAGTATTTGGTGACAACAACAAAGGAAGAGTGTTTGGAAGAGGATGCATAGAGCGGAATGGACTAAGAATTGTGAATGTTGCTCTCGTATCCAATCTCAAGCACAACCTGCTAAGCATTAGTCAACTATGCGAAAACGGGTATACAGTATCTTTTATTCATACAGGATGTTCTATAGCTGACAATGTGACAGGAGAAGTAAAGCTCAGAGGAATTCGAAAAGGCGGACTTTATGTGGTTGATTGGCAAAGTGGTCAACAACATTCATGCTTTCTGGCACTAAATAAAGAAGAAACCACTTGGTTATGGCACAAGAGGTTAAATCATTTAAATTTCAAAACCATCAACCATATTGCCAGAAATGATCTTGTCACAGGGTTACCTCAAAACATCACATTTCGTAAGGAAGGCGTTTGCAAGGCATGCCAACAAGGAAAGCAGACCAGAGCGTCATTTCACTCCAACCAAGAAAAGAATACATCAAGCAGAATCCTTGAATTATTGCACATGGACCTATTCGGACCTGTTACTCCACCCTCGTTAAGTAAAAGAATATATACCCTTGTGATAGTTGATGATTATTCCAGGTATACATGGGTTCGTCTACTGAAGACCAAAGATGAGGTCAAAATCACTCTACCCGAGTTGATCCTCAAGGAGCAAAATAGCAAAGATTTGACAGTGAAAAGGATTCGATCTGACAATGGAACAGAATTCTGCAATGGTATTCTCATGGATTTTTGCGCAGAAGTCGGTATAAGTCATGAGAGATCCACTGCTAGGACTCCACAGCAGAATGGTCTAGCAGAAAGAAGGAATCGAACTCTGAAAGAGGCAGTGCGATCTATGCTAGCCGATGCTGACTTACCTGCTAGATATTGGGGAGAAGCAGTGATGACTGCTTGCTACATGCAGAACAGGAGCTCTATCAACGGCCGATTCAACAAAACTCCCTATGAAGTATATAACGGTCGTAAGCCTAATTTAGATTATCTACGTGCTTTTGGTGCAACATGTTATATCCATAATAACGGAAAGTCAAAACTTAACACTTTTTCGCCTAAGTCGGATGAGGGTGTACTTCTCGGATATGGTCACCCCACCCACAAAGGATATAGAGTGTTAAACAAGACTACTGGGATTGTGGAAATAACATGCAATGTTATTTTTGATGAATCTACTTTAGTGCGCAGAGCTGTCAATGAGACCAAGGATAACAATCATGAGACTAATGATGTCAATGGTCAATCGATCTTGAATTATCATAAACACTTACGATTTGACTCGACTAAGTCTATGAATGAATGTAATCCTGATCGGACAAAACCAGGAGACTAGGCCAGTGATGCTAACGTTCATGCTGAGGTCAACCCTCAAAAGGATATCTTTAATCCACTAGATGATCCAGACGAGGAAAATCTAAATCCTATCCGTATCGCTGAGGAAGTTAATGCTGCTGAAGATCTTGGCAGAGGAGTTGCTGAAATACCAGTTGCTGAGATACCAGCTGCTGAAGCACCTAATGCTGAAAATTCCGCTGGAAGTGGAGATACGGATCACGGTATTCCTATAGCCGAAGGATGGGACACTGAAGAAACACCTCTTCTTGAAGATCGAAATCCTAACACACAAGATGTTGAGCATGAAGTGGTCAATGCAGAACAGACGAATTATCCTAGAAGAAGAAGAACTGCTGGAGAACCAATCAGACCAGCATGGCTGCGTGCACATCCACTGGAAGATGTTCTTGGAGATATCAATGACCCAATCTTAACCAGACAAGGATCTGCAATGTTTTCGTGCTATCTATCAAGTGAAGAACCAACTAAAGTTGAGGAGGCACTACGTGATCCAGACTGGGTAAACGCTATGCAAGAGGAGCTTGCTGAATTTTCTCGCAACCACGTATGGGATCTGGTGGATAGACCAAAACATCAGAATGTCATAGGCACCAAATGGGTATTCAAAAACAAGAAAAATGAATCAGGCTTGGTAGTGAGAAATAAAGCACGTCTTGTAGCCAAAGGATACAAACAATGTGAAGGCATCGACTACGATGAGACATTTGCGCCAGTAGCAAGACTGGAAGCAATCAGATTATTTCTCGCCTATGCAGCACATCATGAATTCTCGGTCATGCAAATGGACATCAAAAGTGCATTCCTAAATGGCGAACTCAAGGAAGAAGTCTATGTTGAGCAACCTCCGGGCTTTGCAAATTGAAATCAGGTCTATAAACTAAATAAAAGCCTTGTACGGACTAAAACAAGCGCCTCGAGCGTGGTATGGAACTCTATCTAAGTTTCTACTCGACAATGGCTTCAAAAAGGGAAGGATTGATCAAACAACCTTCCGAATTAAGGACGAAGGAAGCATTCTACTCGTACAAATCTATGTTGATGACATCATCTTTGGCTCAAAGAATCAAGCTCTCTGTGACAAATTCTCAAAGCTAATGATGAGTAATTTTCAAATGAGCATGATGGGAAGAATGTCCTATTTTCTCGGACTTCAAGTTCACCAATCAAGTGAAGGGATATTCATTCATCAAAAGAAATATACGCGAGATCTCATTGCGAAGTACTGTCCAGAGAAATCCAAGAGCTTAAGGATCCCCATCAGCAATGCGAGTTTAGCAGATCTTGAAAAAAGATGGAGATGCAGTCAATCCTACCTTGTATCGAGGAATCATCGGATCTCTGCTATATCTCACTGCCAGCAGACCCGATATATTATATGCTGTGGGATTATGTGCTAGATATCAATCTCAACCAAACAAGACACATCTTGATACAGCAAAGAGAATCATCCGTTATTTGAAATGCACAGAAGGCTTAGGGATTTGGTATCCAAGAGCCGACAGTCTGGCTCTAAGTGGATATTCAGATTCGGATTATGGAGGATGCAAAATCGACAGAAAATGCACCAGTGGTACATGTCAGTTCCTTGGGCACAAACTGATTAGCTGGTTCAGCAAAAAGCAACACTCGGTAGCAACCTCAACCACTGAAGCAGAGTATGTAGCGGCTGCTAGTTGCTGTCAGCAAATTCTGTGGATCCGACAACAACTCCAAGACTATGACATCTTTCCTGAATGCGTGGCAATCTATTGTGACAACAATAGTGCTATGTGCATCACAAAGAATCCAGTACATCATTCCAGGACAAAACACATTGACATCCGACATCATTTTATTCGTGATCATCAAGAAAATAAGGATATTGATATTCAGCGAATATGTACTGAGGAACAAATAGCAGACATCTTCACGAAGCCCCTTGCAGAGGTTAGATTCAAAGAGTTATGCATCAAATTGGGTATGATGGAACTAGATGTTGCTGTGGATGAATGAGATATTATTCTCATTCTTTCTGGTTTTCTTTAGAACTCTTATGCTACTTCCGATGGATATGTTGAAGGGATTCGTGAACTGAATCAAGAAGTCCGTTTGCCAAGGATCGTTAATTGGAATATCAAAAATAAATTGCTATGCATATGAACAATCCTAGCATGCTCCTATATTATTATGCATAAGAAGGTTGAATATGTTGATGACATCATCTTTGGCTCAAAACGTGGTAGTAAATAGGTAGGACAGTATTGATTCTCTGGTGGCATGAATCAATATTAATTAATTAATTATATTCTGGGTTGAATATGGGAATTAATTAATTGATAGGCCTTATTTTCTATTTGCATTCTGGCCCCTGGTCTGGCCCATGATAACTCAAGCCCAATAGGAGCCTAGAATTTCCTATAAATAGGCCTCAGTTCCTCAGGCCTCAGCTCCTATTGGGCTTGAGTTAACATGGGCCAGACCAGGGACCAGAATGCAAATAGAAAATAAGGCCTATCAATTAATTAATTCCCATATTCAATCCAGAATATAATTAATTAATTAATATTGATTCATGCCACCAGAGAATCAATATTGTCCTACATATTCAACAAATGTACACTTCTGTATCCTCATATAGGCTTAAGATTCCATCGAGTCATAGAGATCTAGATTCTTTTAATGTCAGATAAAAGAATCGATCTCGACTTAGGCCCTCATCACTATGTGCCCCACATCAGCATACCAAGACATCCAAGATAAGATGCTTATCCGCATATGCTGCAGCCTACACCGACAGTTTATCCTGGAACTGTCTCAGCTGTGATGACTATTTATATCTCGCTAGGTCAAACGATCCATACAATCTTCCATGATCTTCTACACACCGTATGATCTCCCTATCGACGAGATAAGAGGATAATTGTGTTTGCGACACATGTTTGTTAATTCAGACAGGAGATGAACATACAACAATTATGATTACCAGTATATTAACCAATAAACCTTGTACATAATATACCAATCATAATGCTTTCAGTATATAAATCCATCAATCTCCCACTTATACTCAAAGCATTATTCATTTGCTTTCCAGAGTATAACGCGTCTAAACTAATCTAGCTATTACATCAAGCATTCTACGTGGCTGGCTTTGCCCTCAGCCCAAGGCTACGTACATGCATCTCGTAAACCTTCTGAGGCAGAGCTTTTGTGAATGGATCCGCTAGATTATCTTTCGTATCAATTTTCTCTATCAGCACATCACCCCTTGCTATGATTTCTCATATAATATGTTACTTCCGTTCAATGTGTTTTGTTGCTCTGTGAGTTCGTGGTTCCTTAGAATTAGCCACAGCTCCCGAGTTATCACAATACACCGTGATGGTTCTGGGTAGCTTAGGAATCACGTCCAACTCCAGAAGGAAGTTTCGAAACCATACCGCTTCTTTCGAAGCTTCAGAAGCTGCCACATATTCGGCTTCCATGGTGGAGTCCGCAATGCACTTCTGCTTTGCACTCCTCCATGATATGGCCCCACCTCCCAATGTAAACACATAGCCAGAGGTGGAATTCTTTTCGTCTTGGTCTGCCTGGAAATCCGAATCAGTATAACCCACAGGGCACAACTCATCACACTGATAAACAAGACAATAGTCCCTTGTCCTTTTCAAGTATTTGAGTATGTGCTATACCGCGGCCCAATGCGCCTGTCCAGGGTTAGACTGGTATCTCGCTACCATGCCTACAGCAAAGCAGACATCTGGCCTCGTACATAACATTGCATACATGAGGCTACCCACGGCCGATGCATACGGCACGTTGCTCATATCATTTTTCTCCCTTTGTGTCACCGAACACTGATCCTTGGAAAGATGTATGCCATGTCTGAAGGGTAACAGACCTTTCTTGGCATTATGCATGTTGAAACGGGCAATCACAATATCCACATATGACCCTTGAGACAAGGTCAGCATCCTTTTATTGCGCTCCCACAATACTTTTACCCCTAGGATGTATCCTGCCTCCCCAAGGTCCTTCATATGAAACTGCTCGGATAACCACCCCTTTATGCCTGACAATACTTCCACATTGTCGCCAAATAGGAGAATATCATCTACATAAAGTGCAAGGAATACCACGCTTCCGCTGACACACAGTCGGTACATGCAACTCTCGTTTGAACATTGTGAAAATCCATAAGATTTAATCACCTCATCAAAACGGAGATTCCATGACCGTGAAGCTTGTTTAAGTCCATACAGCGACTTCCTTAGATTCCAGACCTAATGTTCTTCGCCCTTCTGCACATAACCTTCTGGCTGTTGCATATAGATGTCCCTACCTTCTTCAAGGTACCCATTTAGAAACACGGTTTTGACATCCATCTGCCAGATTTCTAGGTTCTTATGTGTTGCTTTGGCCAGGAGTATTCGAATGGACTTAAGCATGGCTACCGGTGAGAAAGTCTCGTCATAGTCTACACCTTCTTTCTGACTATAACCTTTCGCCACCAGCCTTGCTTTGAAAGCTGTAATTTCCCCATTCGATCCTTTCTTTCTTTTTGTATACCCATTTGCACCCTATGGCTAGACAGCCATCTGGCAAATCAGTTTTCTGGTATACATCCATAGTCGTAATGGATTCTATTTCAGAATCCATGGCGATCAGCCATTTGTCTGCATCCTTATCAGATACCGCCTCGTCATATGTCCAGGGATCGATATCATCCAGTCCATTCTCCGGGATCAAGTCAGAAGACTCTCCCACGAACATGTACCTTTCGGGTTGGTGGACAACCCTCCCACTGCGACGAGGCATCTGAACCGTGTCAGTAGTTGGCACAGTACGCGTTGGTCCCATACCTTGCTTTAGTGGCAATGTTGGTATAGCCTCACCTGTTGTAGGTGGATTTACCATTACACTGGGCTTTCCTGATGGAATTGCTTCTTTGTCCCCAAGCTCGTGGAGGACAATTTCACTCTTGGATCTGTGGTTTCTTACATATTCATCCTCCAAGAACCTCGCGTTGGTACTGACAACGACTTTCTGATTCTCAGGACAATAGAAGTAACCACCTTTCGTTTGCCTGGGATACCCTACAAACAGCATCAGCTTACACCTACTTTCTAACTTATCAGGTTCCTTTGTCAGCACATATGTCGGACAACCCCAAACCCTCACTCTGTTCAAACTTGGCTTTCGCCCATACCAGAGTTCCAGAGGTGTTTTAGGAACTGATTTAGAAGGTACCAGGTTAAGCAAATAGGCCGCTGTCTCCAAGGCATATCCCCAAAACGAAATCGGCAAGCTTGCATAACTCATCATCGACCTGACCATTTCCAAGAGAGTTCTATTTCTTCTTTCCGCTACACCATTTTGTTGAGGGGTTCCTGGTGCAGTCCACTGGGACGTAATCCCGTTATCTGACAAGTACTGCAAGAACTCGTTACTGAGGTATTCTCCACCACGATCTGATCGTAGTGTCTTGATAGTCTTACCTAGCTTCTTTTCTACCTCAGTCCTAAACTCTTTGAATTTCTCAAAG